>OZ007570.1:27135803-27273303 GCA_963931925.1 Onchidella celtica
CACAAATCACAGGAACATGTTGACATGGGAGCTGAACTGAATAATTTAGAAGTGATATTCACAAATCTCCGGGCGAAGAGGACAGGAAACGGAGGGCGGGACGGGCAGACAGACGACTGACATGCACACAGACCGGGTAGGTTTATGCTTAGGTTGACAAACTTAATGGGGGTGCAGTTTTTTGGTAGAACGATCGCTGAGGTGGGTAGGGATAAGAGGTAGTTTTTTGTTTTTTTTTTACTTACCTGTCAACTAATTTTGGCTTCTGTCTTAGCACTGGATGCCCTGGCACCTAAGCTATCACTGGTGCTGCACTAGTTCAAGTTTTCTCCACATCATCACACAATAATTTAGCCTGTTGGGCATCGTCTTCTGTGAGCTCTGTAGACGCCAAGAGTACTTTCGACACTATATTGCACCTGCGCAAAAAAAGATAACGTCATTTCTCAAAACCTTCCAGGTTCCCTATACCTGAGGGAAGAAAAACACACATATACTTACATATTATGAAACAGAATAATATCATATCAAAATGAAGCACGATAACATTACTGTTTTCTTTTTTTTTAAAGAAATAAATAAATAACACCCCTCTCATTATAAAAAACAAAACAAAACAACGACCATAATTGTCGTTATCGGATTCATGACAATGTCACAGATAGTAAAGAATATCTGCTAGTGTGTTAAATTTGACTGAATTTCATTTCTGAAACTAGTGAAACTGTCATCACAGCATTGTCAAAACGCAAAAATAACCACTATCAGTAGATTACCTAATATTCTGAATCACATTTGATTCTTGCTTTAAGTAAAATATTGTGTTAACTGTCATAACTGCTCCATTCTTTGAATGGTTTAAAAAAAAAAAAAGGACACCACTTCAGGCCGAAAGAAATCAGCACACAAAACATTGATGCTGAGATGCGTGGGGTCATCCGCAAATCTCAGCGATTAGTAGATAGATAGGACAGGACATAGTGTGCAGTTGTGCGTACCGATAATTTTTCAGGAAGTGATGATGTCACGGGCTCATTTTTTTAGTGAAAACGAAGGATCGGAGATAGTCAATTAGCGACACAAAGCCAACTAAAAAAAAATACTTCCCCACGATTTGGAGCCCCCCAATGTTAAAAAAAACAACAAACAAACCTTCTGCAGGCCGAAAGGAAGGCACCTTTGAAATTTCAGGCAAATTGGAGCTGTATGAGCGGCGGCAGGTCTGGTTAAAAATCCCGCGAGTTTTTTTTTTTTTAATTATTGTAACTAGCTGAGATACTCGGCTTTGCCCGGGATAAATCTGTTCATAACTTTTAGTTCCGAGTGACTATAATGGATCTGCTTCACCTTGCCCATCTCTTTAGGTTGATTTTCTTCTTATTGTTTGTTTTTCGTTATGTTGCACTCCTCTTGCGCCTTTATGCCCTGTGCACCGCAACAGCATTCGAGGCGAAGATTGTCATGAAACTGACCGACAATTCTGCTCTCCGGACAGTTCGTTTATGAGTGAACGAAAAAGAGAAAGAATCGCGGGGCAATATTAGCGACACAAAGTAAACTCAAAAAAATACTTCCCCACCGTTTCAAGTCTCCAAATCTAAAAAAGAACCTTTGCGCAGAAAGGAAGGCACCTGTAAAATTTCATGCAAATCCGAGCTGTGTGAGTGGCGGTAGGGCTTGTTGAAAACCCCGCGAGTTTTTTGTTTGTGTTTTTTGTTATATAAGATATATATAGAGAGAATTGTAGAGTAAAAATAATATGTGATCTGTGTATGTGCCAGTGTTTGTGTGTGTACTTGAGTAAGTGAGGGAGGGAGAGGGAAGACAGTGAAATGTAAGTAAAAGGCAAAAAGAAAAAAAATCATACATGAGATTAGAAGATGGTACACACACAGAAAGTGATAACGTCGTCATGAATATCTTCATCACCATCATCATTATCATCATCATCATCATTATAGACGTCGTCGTCGTCGTCCTTGACATTATCACAATGATACCATCTTTACCAGGATTTCTGCTAATGTCCATCTGGTCATGGGTAATCCTGTGTGCTCCCGATTTCTTCTCCTGGAACTTCGCCTTTCTGATCCTGAACGGCGTGCAGACCTTCTCTCTCATGTATAGCATCAGACCGGTCAAGTTCTGTGACGAGCTGGAAGATGTGTACGTCAGCATGTTCCTGCCTCTCCGTGTGTCCAGGTGAGACTGTGTTATAATCCAGTGCTTCTCTATGTGACATGAAAACCTAAATGAACCTGACGAAACTGTTGGCAGTGGGTCACGGACTTGCCCCATTTCATTATTTTCTTATTCTGAAATGTATTTCTTTTTTGAGAATTATTATCAGAGTCCTGTACTTGTGAGCACAGCATATTTTTTAAACGTTTGTTCAAGTTACGCCCGAGGATGAAGTTGTCTTAACACTTTATTTCGGCTTCCTGTTCTTAACTGTACGCTATGGAACAACCTCCTACACTTCAGCAGGGCCATCTGAAAACGTTATGGGCTCCTGGACTGGTTCTTTTGTAGTGCGGGAGATTTTCTTCCCCGTTTCAAAAACCAATGTAAATTTGCATGCATGGGGCCCCCTAAACTCTTGGGGCCCCAGGGCAACTGCCTAGCGTGCCCATGCGTTAAGGCTGTTCTGCACTTCATAATATCTCATTAAATAAAAATAAAATGAAAAATAGACGACAGCAACAACAACAACAACAACAACCCCTCCCCTTCCGAAGAAAAAAAAACACCTTATGTATGTTTGGAAAAGTTGTTCTCATCATAATCAAGCCAGCACATGAAGAAGATTCATAGTGATTGTCTCTTCCTGTACAACCGAATTCAGAAATCAAGGAAAACGACAGGACAATAGACAAACAAGCAAAGGCGGAAACAAACAAGCATTAGGAGACAACAATAGTTATCCCAGGATGGGCATGAATTAAAGAAGCCGAATGGAAATCAATTGTCTGGCCCGATCAGACTTTCTAAGAAACCCCGAGAACACGTAAACAATCCTTCATTACAATAAGTCATTGTCAATATAAGGAAAAGAAAGGAACAGAGAGAGAGAGAGAGAGAGAGAGAGAGAGAGAGAGAGAGAGAGAGAGAGAGAGAGAGAGAGAGAGAGAGAGAGTTAGAGTTAGTTTACAGAATTGCACTGATCTCCTTTATCAATAAACACTACAAGGGCAACAACATACCAGAAAGAAAGCTGCCGGCAATCTCATGGGAATGTGTTATATAATGTTGCCCTGTGGTACTCAGAGTTTCAGGCTACATTCCTTCCATTGCGAAATGTAGTCTAATAATCTTTTCACCATTATACTTTCCAGTGGTAATAATCTTTTCACTATAATGCTTTCCAGTGGTAATATAGTATTCTTTTCACTATAGTGCTTTCCAGTGGTAATATAATATTCTTTTCACTATAATGCTTTCCTGTGGTAATATAATATTCTTTTCACAATAATGCTTTCCAGTGGTAATATAATATTCTTTTCACTATAATGCTTTCCAGTGGTAGTATAATATTTTTTTCACCATTATATTTTCCAGTGGTAATAATCTTCACACCATTATGCTATCCAGAGGTCACAATCTCTTCACCATAATGCTTTCAAATTGAAACAATTTATGAAACAAAATTTCATTAATGCAATCAAGTAAAACAAGAAATCCTTATATTTACTGATCATAAACTTTCTTTTTATTGTATCTACACGTGTACAGAGCATATTTTCCCTAGTATGGAGTTTGTCCTGTGACAGATATTCCTTCCCAGTTCCGCCCTTGGCTAAAATTCCTTCCCTTAGAAATGAAGTTCCGTTTCTAAGAAATGAAATTCCTTCTCTAAGAAGTGAAATTCCCTCCTTTGGAAATGTCCCTTAGAAATGAAATTCCTTCCCTTAGAAATGGAATTCCTTCTCGACGAAATGAAATTCCTTCCCTAAGAAATTTAATTCCTTCACCAAGAAATGAACTTCCTTTTCTCCAAGAAATGAAATTAATTTCTAAGAAGTGAAATTCCCTCCCCATAGAAATGAAATTCCCTCTCTAAGAAATACAGTTTCTTCCCTTAGAAACGAAGAAATTCCTCCAGAAAGAGCCAAGTGCCTTCCGTTTGAGAATCTTTGACGACGGCGATTAGGATGAAAATTAATGGATGAAGTGATCCTATTGTCTATCCAGAATTAAAAAGAAAACGCCAAGCACGGTTAGAAGGGAAATTAACGACTCAATTAAGCAAGAGAGTGTCCGGGGACCGTTGGTGTCAGATCAATAGAAGCACTTAGGACGAGCAAAAAGATGTTGTTGTTGTAGAAAATGTACATTTAGTTGCTTTTTCTATCCTGTCGTGGCAAGACATAACCCGGGAACTGTTACTGTTGGAGCGCTTGAAAATTCCATTTCACAAACTGTGCAGGTGGTTCCAGACCTGCCAACTAAATGTCCATGTAAACTGCATTATGTGTTTGTATTTCTAAGCACTTAAAAGATTTTGGTGCCCATATACATTCAGAGCGGGATTAACACCGTTATAGGTCCTAAGCGCCTAAAAGATGTTGGTGCTCACATACAATCATAGCCGGATTGAGACCTTTATAGGCCCTAACCACTTAAAAGATGTTGGTGCCCACATACACTGTATAATATGTAAGTCAAAAAAATATTTTTAAAACAACCAATTAAAAAAAAAAAGCGATCCTGTACTCCAGCAGATACTTTAATATTTCCATTTATGGGGGGGGGGGGGGGGGGGAGCTTTTTGTGGACACTGGATCCGCTGTACAACTTGCAGTTCTGCATCTGTAGACTGCACGTTTTGCATTTTTTGTCCATAAATCCAGCAGTGAACATTTTCTGTGGTGCCCCCCCCCCCTTCCCCTGATGTCCTAAGCACGTGCCTATTTCGCTTAATGGTTAATCCAGCCCTGTGTACATCAGAGAGGGAAAACAGAGTGGAATGACGCAGAGAAAAGGAAAGAGAAAAAGAAAATGAATGTGTGGGGCACTAAACAGTTTGTGGCCCCCCAGCTTAACTTTGTGAATACGAAACTTAAGTACTAACTTAATTATAATTACTTTACGGTCCAGTAACCCGAGATTATCACATTTAAGATATTAAATTACCATGGTTATTTTCCAGTCTTTGTCAACGTTAATTGATATATTATCTTGCAGTATTTTTTTCCCATCTGTTGCCACTTTCTCTGTTGTTTTTCTTTCCCTGAGAATGAGGAAATAGTAATAATAATAATAATAATAATAACATAGAAAACCAGCAAGGCTTGGCATACGGTTCGAACTCTCTCCCCCCCCCCCCCCACCCCCTCTCTCCGAAAAAAACAACAAAGAAACCTGTTTTGCAAAGCCCAAAAAGTAGGAACAAACGGCATGAAATGAAATAATTTTTGTGCAGTGAAAATTTATAGTGCAGTTTTTCCCATTGTTTGTTCCTAATTTGGGACCGTGCGAAATACAAGCTTATTTCCTTTTCTACCACAGTTTACCTCTAAAGAGAGAAATGCATGTACTATCAGTTTGTCTTCACTGTGTTGTAGTGACTCTGTAATGTTTTGTATATTGCCAGACATTTGTACAAGCGACTGGTGTGTCCGGAGTTCTGTACATTGATGACGCTGCACGAAGGAGAAACCTATGCTACGCAGTCTGTGACACGTACTGACAAACTAGGGCTTCTGATCACCGGAGTGTAAGTCTCTTTGAGGAAGTTAGAATTAGAAGGAATCTAAGTGCCATTTGACTGCTTTTAAGACAAAAACAAAAAACATCATTTCAGTATAAACCGATCGAATTTAGTAAACGTTTGCTGTACCAACATCAACTTTTCGTCTATATGTATATCATTAAAATATTAAATACGAATGGTTTATACTGGAATGATGTTTTTTGCTTTTTTCTCAAAAGTACCGGTAGTCAAATGACACTGAGATTCCTTCCAATTCTAAGCCGCTTATTTATCCCTAAGTAGCCAACACCTTTAGTGTATCTTGCAGTCTTTGAATCAACTAACTGGTCAACCTGCCAACCTCATCTATTCTGCACCGTAACCACCCCACCCTTGCTCCTCATTTGTATCTCAGTAGAGAAGTGAAAAAAGTGGAGGGGGAGATCTGTGTGCAGTGGGTGAACATTACATACAGCATTGGGGGCACGGGCCATTTTGTTTTGGTGAACACACTCGTTAAACATTGTGAGTCAGTGTTAGTTGTAACAGGATAATAATGATAACTACGCTGGTTGTTCTTAAGGGAACGTGGCATGTTGCGTTGTAAGCTTTTAGCTAAACTATGCGCACCACTCAGTGTTTTCTCTATTCGGCTTTTTAATTAGACTGCGGTTCCCTGGAAACAGCCAGTAACATTAAAATTAACTCTTCACAGTTTCTGACGTTACTCGCCTCTCATGCCAAGGGGTACCGGGTTCAAAGCCCGGCCGGTGCAGGCATGTTGGAAGTTTGGGATTTGTCTCATATTTTCATGTCAATGATCCTACTGGCGGGGTGGGGGGGGGGTGGGGGGGGGTCGGATCGAGTACCTAGTCTTCTCGGACAAGGACGAAAAAAATTCGGAGGGCCCGTGTGCACGTTAAAGATACCTTGGCAGTTGGACATTGAAAAGAGCAGGCCGAACAGGCCGCTGCCTGGGCAAAATCAAATAAAATTCGTCCTTACCACTCCCTCCCCCCCCCCCCCCCAAAAAAAAATAAAATCGCCGACCGGCGCTGCGCTGCGGCGACGACGTGCCTGCTCCAGTTGTAACTGAATGCAATGACACAAAGGGCAAATCTCCCAAATGGGATTAAAATAGTATGCAAATACAAATGTTTGTTTGAGTTTTCATGTGAAGGCACCCGAAAGGCGAGCATCAGTAAGAATGTACAAAATTTGGAGGTTATACATTTGCTATTGATGGATAAGTGGGGAAAGGCGTGTTGCATTGTTTTATTCTTAATGTAGATGTCAACAGTGAACCTGCCTTATAACTTCACCTGTTCTGTTTTTATTTACTAAGGATCGTAATATGACTTAGAAAGAATATTTTGAAACAGTGGAGGAGGAAGGGAGGAGGGGGAAGAGGAAAAAAAGATATGAAAGAAAGATCAGGAAGGAGATGAATAGTGAGAGAGAAACGTAAATGGAAAACATTAAAGACGAACAAAAAAAATCTTAGAGAAGGTGATCGATGAGGAGTGCGTTTTAGACATCTCAGGGAAGAAGGATCTGCCCTTCCATTTAACACACACACACACGAATGTACGTAAAGACAACACACACCCACATTTACACGCACACGTCTCACGACTCCGGGCGGAAAATACACTGTACAACGGATAGGGATGGAAAAGTACAAAATGTTTATCACAGTAGTGGAAAAAATGATGTAAAATGAAAAGGGTGTGGTTATTCTGATCATTACAATCATTATTATTAAGATAAGGTAAGATAAGAGAAGATGAGACAAAACTATTTATAATATACCGGTACAGACTGCAAATTTGATTACACAGCGTTATCATAATTACACATGTAACGAACACACACACGCACGGACATCCATAGGAAACCGTCTACATAAAGACGTGTGTCATACTATGACCATCACGGTGCTTGCGAAACACTGTATCAATCATCATCATCATTGCCTTTCTCACCCTGGATCAGGGTATAGGCCACCAACAAACACTTTCCATCCCTCTCTATCATGGGCCAGTCTCTTTACATTATTCCAAGTCTTTCCGCTTCGTTGCACATCATTTTCTCATCAATAACTGGAACTAATTACACTAATCACACTGTTGAACATAATATAAATCATGACGATGATGACGTTGGTGGCAGCGATGAGAACAGGGATAATAATATAATAAGAATAATACCAACATTTTACACTAATAACTTCGGTAAAGAAAACTGGGCATGGAAAGACATTTTCGATTTGATGATAAAATTGATCTTAATCTTCTTGTGCTTAGATAAAGACTTCCCCATTCATAACTTGTGGAACTTACAAAACTGATGCCGAATAGTTCCAAATACAGAACAGTGGGCGCCAGTCCACTTATCTCAGATTTGGAGTTAATTATAGTGATGAAAGTAAGCTTAGATATGAAAGCATGATTCTCTGGCCCTATTTATGAAACGACTTACTTTTACAGGAGAGGAGAAAAACTGGTTACTCATGAGTATACACCGTCCTGTACTCTTTATCTTAGATATATTTTCATTTAATAAACACTTGAAATATCGTAAGCCGGTACTACTCCTTAATCAATTAAGAAACAAAAATTGAAATTAAAATTCATAGAAGTTCAAGCAAAAAAAAAAAAAGTTTTATCAGTTGTGTCATGCATGAATTGTGTGGTACTATGATAAGGCCATTGATATGCCAGTTCCACCTACCATAAATACTGTACCTTTTCCCTGTACCATCCTCTGTGTAGAATGCACGCTTACGGCAACCGCAGCCTGCTACACACCGTCACGGAGAAACAGTTCATTGATTCACCAGAGTTTGAGTCAACAACGACTGGGGATGAAAAATTTCAGGTATGTAATAAAAGATCTGATGATCCTTTCTGTTCTAATAATGCAGCTGATTCATAAGGCAAGAAAAAACCCTTCTGTGTACATTGCACACTTGCTTGATATTTGACAGGGGAAGCGCACAGAAATTTCAAGATTTATCTCTACAGTCTTGCAATTCTCATTTAACAGTGACCCTTTATTCAATCTTAAATAATTTTCAGTAAGTTTGAAATACCCCATAGTGCATTGAATGTCAAGAAAATCGTACTAGTGAATATAATTTTGAACCTAAACCTAAAGGGAAATACGAAAGGTTGGTCGGTTTTAAAAGAAAGTGTTTCTTGGGCTAGTGAGTCAAATTAACAGGTACTTATATTAGGTCATTTACGACCAGTTTGGTGTGCAATTTCCAAAGAACATATTGCAGATACCAGAAATCGTTATTGTTTCAAGTGCATAAATTTAACCCCGTCTTTCCTGAAAAAGTCAGCCTGGAAACAGATATAGGATCTGGAGTGCTGGCCAGAACAACAGCTTCTTAACATAAAACCGCCCAGATGTAAACACCAAAAACTTGGCAGTTGTTCCAGTGTGGTCTCATCTCCATACACATGTATACTCCCTCTAAAACCAAGTATGCGACCAAACTGTTGAAAAACAAAGCTGAAAATGATAAAGAGTTTAAGAAACAGTCTTTCAGATAGGGCCATGATGTAGAGCGATGACAGTATAGAATTCCTGACAGAATTTTAAAAAAGTATTATTATGTGCCGTTCTCAAGGTGTCCATTGTAGCGGCAGGGATGTGTCGCTACCTGTTCTGGCCGCGCCAAAGCCTGGAGTACCTGTTGGTGAAGGAACCATACCTGGCCTGTGTTATGAAGACTATCATTGGACGTGATATCACCAATAAGCTGTACGCTCTCAATGAGAAGGTAAGAAATCAAGTATGCCCGAAATCTCGACAGACAAACATGCAGACAAAGAGACATGCAGGCAGGCACTCAGACAGGCAGACAGGCAGGCAGACAGTTCTAAAAAAAGGCAAAGTCGTAATTCCATAGATAGTCTGCGGAATGATCGATCATATCAGACAGGATTACTTATCACATTGTACTGAAAGAACTAGTTTCCTTCACGCAAAAGCAAGGATAACGTGATGCTCCATCCACACAATACTGATTGCCAACAGATTTCATGGGAAGATGCTGTCAAAGATAGTAGACAAACTCTAGACAAATTATCTTTGGTGCTGTCTTGAGAATTTTAAATCGTTTCTGATGAGCCCGTGAGGATCCCACAGCTCGCATTGCATCTCTGCTTTTACGGAAAATGTCTCCTCTGTAATAGTTGGTCTTTCAAGCTAGTCACATTGTCAGTGCTGAAATAAGGCAATAACGCGCAGCAATAATAATTATGGAACCATTCACTTTCCCGCAGTTTATGGGTCTTGAACTTATCGTGTAGTCAGATAATTCATTTTAGCAGCAACTGTTGTTGTTTTGTGCTGACTCAAGTGGGTCTCACGTGTTGTATAAGCTGTCTTAGCAGGGAATTCAGTGCTGACAGAACAACTTGTTACGTTCTCATCTCTCTTAATTCCAGTTTCAGACAGATTTTTTGTTTTGTTTTTCTCATTCCTTTTTACTGCATTTCCTTCATTCTTTCATTTCGTTCTGTCATTTGTGGTATTAATTTATACTTTCGTTTTTGGTGGCCTTTGTCATTTTCATACTTCTCGTCTCTTGACGTAGTAATGCCATCCCACTGAACTCTGATATTTTTGTGTATTATTAGACTTGCCATTTGGTCCTATAGATCTCTAAAACCAGTGGTTCTCAAAATGGGCGATATGGGTCGACGATTGTTTATTTCGGGGGGGGGGGGGGGGGCGAAAGCAAAGAAAAAGGTTACAAGGGGTGAAAAAATGAATCGAGGACGATTTTGGGGGGGGGGGGGAAGGGAGAACAAATGCAAAAACAGGGCAGCCACTGACTTGTTCAGCAGCACGACTAGATGGGTTTTATGAGCTGACAAGGTCTGTTTTTGTGTAAAACTGCATTTGATAAAGAATGCTTTCTGTTTTATAATGAATAAAAATTAATATAATCAATACGCCTACAGTAACTGATAAGGCTTTGAAAAACTTAACATCGTAAGTTGTGTGTAGTCTGTCTTCTCGTAAAAGGTTTCTGTTGCATTTGAGTAGGGATTTTTTTTCTAGGGTGGGGGGGGGGGGTGATGAAGGGGGCGATGACAGAAAATTAGAAGCCTTTGTGGGTGGGGTGGGGGGGGGTGACTGCCTGAAAAAGGCTGAGAACCACTGTCTTAAACCTTTTTTCATTGGTTTACTAGTCATTCTCTGAGGCTTTCTATTTTCTCCATTGTTCTGTGTAATTTCATATCCAGTTTGATTGTTTTATAAAGTTCCTAAGATTTTTTTTCTATCTTTCCCGGCAAGTCAGACTGTCAGAAATAGTCTGGAAAATGAAAAGTCCAGTCTTATGTTTATTTGAGTGACTGCTAGTCTGTCTGTTCTTGTCTCATCAAAGGATCAATGAATGACATTGATTTTTTTTTTTTATGCAGACGAATAATGAGAGAGGGAAAGAGAGAAAGAGAGAGAGGAAGAGAGAGAGAGAGAGAGAGAGAGAGGAAAGAGAGAGAGAGAGAGAGGGGGGGGGGAGAAGGAGAGAGAGAGACAGGCAGACAGACAGACAGCTAGACAGACAGATAGAAAGAGGAGAGACAGCGAGAGGCGGGCACACACACACACACACACACACACACACAAGAGAGAGAGACAGAGAGAAAGACAGAGAGGGAAGAGAGAGAGAGAGAGAGGGAGAGAGGAGCAGACAGACAGAAAAAAGAGAAAGAGGGCAAGAGAAGGGCACACACACACACACACACAAGGGGGAGAGAGAGAGAGAAAGAGAGACAGAGAGAGAGATAGAGAGAAAGAGAGAGAGAGAGAGAGAGAGGGGGAGACAGAAAGAGAGAGAACAACCCGAGACAGCCACTTATTTTGATTGACATATTGACACTTTTATTACCAGTGGTAGTTACGTGAGCTAATAAATTTACCTTCTGTCGATTTTGTGTTGTTTACTTTTTTTGTTTTTTTTTTGTTTCCTCGATCCTTCCACGATTCTTACTGTAAGTTTGAAGAGGCAGTGAGGGACAGACAGACAGTGTGTCATTCTCCTTTTGTGTTCGTCTGTTTACTGAATGTCTGTCCGTAGTTCTATCTTGTCTTCGATTCTTCATGTAAGCTTCATAATGTCAGTAATTCAGACAGATTGTTTGTTTTTCTCCCTTTCTGTTTGTCTGTTCAATGAATGTCTCTTGTCTGTCCGTATGATTTCTGTCTTTTGTTGGTGGCTGGTTGGTGGGCACTTCTGGTAAAGTCTGCTTCCGTCCTGCCTGTCTGTTAAATCTATCCACCTTCATACTTTTGCCACACACAATATGACTGTTATCGTGTTGGCGCCCTTTCGCCACTTTTAAACTGAAACTATCTTTTGTTCTATCGATTCTTTGGGTAAACTTCACTTGGCAGCGAGGAAGACAGACTTCCCTCTCTCTCCACCCCCCCCCTCTTCTTCTTTTCTGTCTGTTTAATGAATGTCTGTCTGTGTTTCTATCTTGTTTTCAATTCATCATTTAAGCTTAACATGGCAGTGAAGTAGACAAACAGTTTGTCTTTCTGTTTTTGTGTTTGTCTAATGAATGTCTGTTCGTATTTCTGTCGTGTGTCCGGCTGGTCGTTTGTCTGTCTTCCTGTCTAAATATCAGCAGAGCATCCCAAAATGTCTTGCGTTGTTCGTCTACAAGTCTGTCCGTATGCTCGTTATCACCCATCTGTCATATTGGAGTCCATTTTCCTGCGTTCCTTCTTCGTTACAATTCCATCAAATTCACGTCTCCGGTAAATCCGTGCCACTATTCTCAGATAAAAATGAAATGAAATGAAAATTGAAAGTCGCTGAAAGCCGCACAGCAAACACGGCAACTTCGACATTCTGGATTAAAAGGATTGCCTCTCGGATGAATGCAATTTTCTTGTCACAAAGACAAAAAAAATAAAATAAGTGAAATCTTGCAGCTCGGCCTGATGCAATATTAATATTATAGTTTTGACAAAGTCAACAATAACAACGCTATCACCAAGATGGTCAAGAAGAAGAAAATGAAGGAGAGAAAGAAGAAGAAGAAGAAGAAGAAGAAGAACAACAACAACGTAAACGGGACCTCGCGGTTTAGAGTTGCCAAATACATGAACAATATTTTATCACCAACACCAACAACGACAACAGCAGCATCATCACAACAGCAGCAACTGCAAAAGCGGACAACCCGGTTTAGAGTCGCCAAGTACTGAACCATTTTTTACCACCACCACCACCACCACCACCAATAAGAACAACAGCAAGAACAAAAATAATAGCCAAACGGACGTCCCGATTTGTGTTTGGCTCCTGGTTTCAGGGGGTTCGCTGCCATTGGCATTTACACCTCATTTTTCTTGCTTTTAGTTTTACTTGTTGTGATAGAGATTCGTTTTTTAGTATTTTGCCTGGGCAGCGGCCTTGTTCGGCCTGCTCTTTTCGAATTCCAACTGCCAAGGTATCTTTAAGGTGCGCAACGAGCACACGGGCCCTCCGAGTTTTTCGTCCTTATCCGAGAAGACTAGGTGCTCGAGGCTACCTACCACAGGATCAGAGATAGGAATTTTTTCCCCCCCGAAAAAATTCCAACATGCCTGCACAGACCGGGGATCGAACTCGGTATCTTTGGCATGAGAGACGAGCACATTGCCTCTAGACCATCTCGTCCCCGGACGTAACGGTTTAGAGTCGCCAAGTACATGAACGATTTTTTTATCAACAACACCAACAAATACAACAACAACAACAACAACAGCAACGACAACAACAACAAAGCTGACATCCCGCTTGAGAGTCGCCAATCACTTGAACCATTTTTTTTTACCAGCAACAACATCAACAACAACAACGAAATGGACATCCTGGTTTGGAGCCGCCAAGTACATGAACCATTTTTTTTTTACCAACCACCACCACAACAACAATAGCAAATTTGACATCCTGGTTCAGAGTAGCTAAGTACACGAACCATTTTTACCACCACCACCACACCCACCAATTATTTCCTGACGTGGACCCGCAACGCATCCTGTCCTTTTTGAAAGAGGCTAAGATCAACAACTTGATTTAAAAACTTTTATACTCGTTTACAAAACTTTATCCAGATCAATAAAAAGAACTTTTTATGGAATCTTACCAATGTATTAAAATTATATGAATGCAAATAGTTCTAGTTAAACTTAACAGCTCTGAATACGAAACATAAATAAAGAAAATGTATCCAAACAGACCGTGAGGGGCTCAAAGTGGCCGTTGCCGTGCCGACGCCCGGTAAAACTCAAAATAAAAACTACAAACTACCACCGCCACCACCACCACCATCACAACCACCACCACCACAACAGCAACAACAACCGCCAAACGAACATCTCGATTTAGAGTCGTCAAGTATATGAACCATTTTTAGCAACTACCGACAACAAAGTCAAAATATACCTTTTATGGCACAATCCTACGTACTGGCCTGATTTAGCTTAGCCAGAAAAAAGATACTTCCAGAGGGGTCGTTGAACTGATAATATAAAATCTAAACAGTCTGACGTATGTAAGACAAACAACACTGAGGACCACAGTGACAAATTATGTAGGATTTTAAAGGATTATAAGATGTTTGCCCTGCATTCTCTCGCAATACTTACGCAATAATAGAACTAAAAAGGAAAGAAGAGAAAACCATAGGGATTATTATCACACAGAAATGGATTTTCCTCTTGACATTTTGCAAATGGATTTGTTAACAACATAGCATTTATTTAATTGTCTAAGGCATAGTTTTTAGTGTAGAATACACAATTTAAGATCAGCTTATTTTGGACGCACGATATTTTGCTTGTTTGTGGGAAGAATGCTAAGAATGTCTTGTCTGCATAAGGGGGGTATCACACTAAGGGGGTTGGGTGGGGGGGGGGGGGGAGGGTATCATACTAAGCCCGGTCAGACACAGTCAGATGCTGGCAGACAAGAGATCGTAATTTCCTACACTTTTTTTTAGAACATCCGGGAAGACCCTATAATGCTAAGCCCGGTCAGACATAGTCAGCTTCTGCCATTATTTCTTGGGTGTACATTTTGCTGGCAGCCACTGGTTGTGACGTTCCGGACTTAGTCCCTTCACTTAGGTCTTTGAGCTAAGAAGTTAATGAGGATCTGATCTTTTATTTTTTTTTTGTGCCCTGTGTTATCATGTAGGTGGCGACCCCTGCTGGATCCCGCCTGGACATCCGCCTTCCCAGCATTCCCTGCACCATGAGACAGCGCAAGGATCTCCGGCGCGCGCTGGTTGGCGCCATGGGAAATGAGGTCAGGGTCCCAGTGCCAACCCAGGTCACCGTCAGCGAGCCGGAAAACGACCTGGACAAGAATTCAGACGCGGAAGAAAGTAAGTGATCTGTTTTCAATGTAATTAGCTAGTCCCATCTTGTACTGAAATGAAGACGCGATATGTGTTTTTAATACACTATAGTTAGGTCTTTAATGTCAGGCCAGAGTTTTCTGCTATTGTATGACAGTACACAATACAGCCTGCTACTGTCACCCCCACTGTCTTGTGGGTCATCTCGGGAGAGAGGAAGACTAGGGGAAGGTAACCCTGAATACAAATACCACACTGCCTTGTGTGTTGCTATGATAGCAAAGGCTATGGGAGTAAACCCAGACAGAAAATCAGGAGCGGAGACCCGAAGGTGGTTGTCAGGGAGAACTGCATCAAACTGGCTTCCAGCATCTCCTGCAGCCGGACTAGTTCCAAATGTATTGACCTGGTCTCTCCCTTGGGTTTAACTAGAATGGCAGAGAGAGGGGTGGTGCCTCTGGGCAAAGCACCATCTCTTAAAAATAGCCCAGGCAAGGCAGCAAAACGAGGAGGCGTTTGCTCGGGCTTGGCAAGCGTCTGTCTCTCCTCTATAAGCCCACCCATTTCCGATTTGGAGAGGACACTCCAGCCATCCGTTACGGATGGGCACAACACGAGAGGTGGCAGTTACCGGTGATAAGCTCAATCCATTTGGCGTACGGATGAGCGCCAGGGGTCCCCTCTGTCGGTGGGAGCGGCTTTTCAGCTGCATTGATCAACTACCGCCCGCCGTAACCTGGGCAGCCCCCAGGCAGTTGGGTGTTGTTCCGCCACGTCAGCCTGCTTCATAAGGTGGTTGGAGCTAGACCAAAAGTCGAAAAGCTGACGTAAAGTGTGCACCTGGCAAAAACACAAAAATACTAAAACTTGGTACCTGGAACGTCAGAACAATGCGCCCAGGCTTGCAACAGCAAGATCTCACTGATATTGACTCCATCAGGAAATCCCAAATTATTGATCGAGAACTTCAGCTACTAAACATCGACATCGCTGCCCTTCAAGAAACTCGACTTCCCGACTCCGGGTCAGTCAAAGAAGAAAACTACACCTTCTTCTGGCAGGGCCTTAGCAGCGAACAGCCGAGAATCCACGGCGTGGGCTTCGCCATAAAAAACTCCCTTATCAATTCGATCGCAACTCCAATTGGAGTGTCAGAACGCATCATGACACTCAGACTGAACACCCGGTCTGGTTTTACCAACATTATCTGTGTCTATGCCCCAACACTTACCTCCTCTGACGAAACCAAAGACATTTTCTACGAGGCATTGCAGAGGACTCTCCACAACATCCCTCTCACCGAAGGCCTGCTAATTCTGGGTGACTTTAACGCTCGAGTGGGAGCAGATCACTCCGCATGGCCAAAGTGCATTGGGCACTTCGGCATTGGCAACATCAACGAAAACGGGCAGCGCCTTCTGGAGCTATGCTCCGTAAACTCATTATGTGTTACAAACACGTACTTTGACCTTAAGAGATGCCAAAGAACATCATGGCGCCATCCCAGGTCTGGCCATTGGCATCAATTAGATCTTATTCTCTCAAGGAGGAAGAGTTTGGGCTGTATAAAAATAACTCGTTCCCTCCACAGTGCTGACTGTGACACCGACCATGCACTGGTAGTCAGCAAAATCAAAATTTCGGCCAAGAAAATATACAGATCAAAAGCCCCTTCAATCCCTAAGATCAATGTAACAGCAATCAGAGATGAATCAAATAGAAAGTCATTTGAAAAGTTATTTGCTGAAAGCATGGATAATGTCACCCAATGTGACTCGGTAGATGAAACATGGAACACTCTCAGTTCAAAAATTCATGACTGTGCCATCAAGTCTTTTGGACAGCATAAAGTTTCAAACAACGACTGGGTAGCCCAGAACAGCGAAATTCTCCTACCTCTCATTGAGCAAAAGAAATCTGCTTTCAATGAGTATAACAAAAATTGCAATCAGAGTACAAAAACTTGTTTGAAAAATGCAAAAGCTAAACTTCAGCTGGAGGTAAGACGTTGCGCCAACAAATACTGGACAGACTTGTGTAACAGCATACAAGAGGCAAATGAAAAGGGAGATATGAAAACCGCCTTTAGTCAGATGAAAGTAGCTCTTGGGCCAATCATCACCAAAAGCGCCCCACTTAAGTCTGTAAATGGTGAACCCATCACAGATAAAAATGAACAACTGAATAGGTGGGCAGAGCATTACTCTCTGTTGTATTCAACTGAGAAAAATATACCACCAGATTTTGAGGAACACCTCCAAAAACTGCCAATAATGGCCGAACTTGACGCTGAACCTTCCTTAGTCGAGCTTTCCAATGCAATCGACCACCTGTCTGCTGGAAAAGCCACAGGAAGTGACAATATTCCTGCAGAGGTATTAAAAGACCTAAAAGGCCCACTATTACCACACCTGTATAATCTGTTACTGCAGTGTTGGAAAGAAGGCGTGATACCACATGATATGAGAGACGCCAAAATTGTCACACTTTACAAGAACAAAGGAGACAAAGGCGACTGCAACAACTATCGAGGCATATCCCTCCTCAGCATTACTGGAAAGGCTTTTGCTCGCGTCATCCTCTGCCGCCTTCAACAACTGGCGGAAAAAGTCTTACCAGAAACATAATGTGGCTTTCGAAGCAAACGATCAACTATTGACATGATATTTGCACTTCGGCAAATCCAAGAAAAATGTAAAGAACAAAACAGGCCGCTTATAACATGCTTTGTGGACCTAACAAAGGCTTTCGACACCGTAAGCCGATCTGGCCTGTATGCAGTCCTTAAATCCATAGGCTGTCCACCAACATTGCTAAAACTTATTGCATCCTTCCACACTGACATGAGGGCATGTGTCAACTTTGAGGGCTGCACATCCAATTCATTTGCTGTAAACAGCGGTGTGAAGCAGGGATGTGTTCTTGCTCCTACCTTATTTGGTATATATTTTGCAGCCCTACTCAAGAATGCCTTTGGTCAATGTTCAGGTGGAGTACTTATTAACACCAGAGTGGACGGCTCCATTTTTAATGTTGCCAGACTAAAAGCAAAATCTCGTACAGAGCATACTATGTTACAAGAGCTCCTCTTCGCAGATGATGCTGCAATCGTGGCCCACGATGAAACCACGCTCCAGGCTCTCATCAATAGCCTTGCCAAAGCCTGTGA
The DNA here is from genome assembly GCA_963931925.1 of Onchidella celtica. NCBI lineage: Eukaryota > Metazoa > Mollusca > Gastropoda > Systellommatophora > Onchidiidae > Onchidella > Onchidella celtica. The sequence continues at coordinate 27,154,045 of OZ007570.1, forward strand.
CAAATTCATGCTAAAGATCAGTGTCTCAAAAACTGTAGTTTTGACACAAGGCTTGAGAAACCCCAACCCAATCATGCTGAATGGCTCTCCTCTGGAGCAAGTGGGAAAATTCTGCTACCTAGGCTCAACCATCAGTGGTAGCACAGACATAACAACTGAAATAAATGCCAGAATAGGAAAGGCGGCCACAGCTTTTGGCAAACTCTCAAAAAGGGCGTGGAACAATAGCAAGCTGACCATCAAAACAAAGGTACTCGTGTACCAAACTTGCGTCCTAAGCACCCTGCTGTATGGCTCAGAGACATGGACCACCTACTCCAAACATGAAAGATCCCTCAACTCCTTCCACCTGCGCTGCCTACGCAAAATTCTCAAGATCAAGTGGCAAGACAGGATCTCAAATATCGAAGTTCTGAGCCGAGCCAACATTCCATCAACTCAGGCTCTCCTAGGCAAAAAAAGACTGCGGTGGCTTGGACATCTCCACCGTATGGAAAATGATCGCATCCCCAGACAAATTCTCTACGGGGAACTTGCTACTGGCAACCGACCCAGAGGTAGGCCACATCTGCGATTCAAAGACACTTGCAAGGTCACGATGAAAGCATTCAACATCGACCCCAATGAATGGGAGAACCTTGCAAATGATCGAAGCAGATGGAGACAAAAATTGCGCAGTGGCACGCTCGCAATAGACTTCAAGGCAAAAGAAACATACCTGACAAAACGACAGAGGCGGAATGAAAACACTCGCCAAAGTGAACCCAAAAGACTGACCTGCAATCACTGCCATCGCACTCTCGGGTCAAACATTGGTAGAATAAGCCACGAGAGAAGCTGTCAGTCAAAATGAAAGTGAATATTCTAGCTGCTAAGACCGTCTGTAAAGACGCTAAAGGCCATATATAGTTAGGTGATCGTAGTATAAGTATAGGAAAAGGCTCTTCTCCGATCGTGAGCAGAAGAAGACACTGAGGCGCCCCTCCCCCTCCTACAAAAACCAGAATATAATGGGTACAGACGGGGGCAAGAGAAGGGTGTTCAACAAGGCAGGACAAAACCCGACGAATATGGAACCAGCAGGCCACTGTGATCATAAGTAGGAAATCCCTTGAATGGATCTTGGAACGGGGCGAGGAGAGCACCCACGGGGATGCCTGGTGTGCTAGGATTCTGCTTCCTGTCATCAAATCAAAATCAAAGTCTAACTGCAAAGCCGAACAGAGAAACTTCTGAGCTGTGTTCACTGTTTAAGCATAGCTTATTACGCAAAATACTACGCTTCCCTAGCAACAGTCTTTTTAATATGCATAACCAAATCTTTCCTGCAGACTTACGATTCTCGGTGTTTTCAATGATATCGAATGGTATTCAAGAGCTGTGGGTCCCCAAACCATTCCACTTTTCATTGTCACCGTTGTGAAAAAAGTGACACCAGCCCACTTTGTCTGTCTGTTTTCTCTCGATATCTGTATATTGAATTATGCTGTTGTATCATGCGAGAGTGGGGTGGAATGAAAGAAAGAGAGAGAGAGATAGAGAAGACAGGAAAAAGAGTGAGAAAGAGAAATAGAAGAGAAAGTGAGAGAGAGAGAGAGAATAGAAAAACGGAAAGAGAGATAAAGAGAGAGAGAAAGGTAGAGAGGGAGAAAGAAAAGGAGAGAGAGAAAGAGAGGGAAAAGAGAGTGAGAGAAAGATAGAAAAGGAGAGAGAGAGAGAGAAAGAGAGAGGAATAATCGGCCAATGTCGATATGGTCACGAGACTTGATACGGAAACGCAAATTGGCTTTGTTGACATTTGCGACTTTTAATAATTAATTCCAATCTGCAAAAGAGGATACCAATTAATGTTTCATTCCATACAAATGGCATTGATGGACATTATAAACTATTCATCTTGTGGAAAACAGCTCGAATGCCGGATATAACCTGCAGTCAATATCGTCCGTATTGCAGGGCCAGCCATTTACACACACGTACACACGTGCAGATGCGGGGCTCTCTTGTAGAAGAGGGACAGCAGAGAATACATCTGACGTGATACTGCGTGTCGTAAGAGGCGACTAAAGGTGCAAAGGTCCTGGTCTCCCGAGAAGAGCCAGTTGGCGGTGGGCCAACTACCCACCCTGTAAAAATAAACCAGTTACAGAAACACAAGCAAATACTTCAAATCAGTCTTTTATCTTGGGAGAAGGGGGAGCATCTGCACCTGTAGATTCAATGAAGGACAATGGACAAAGCCGAAAGGACGCCACTGGCCCGACTGCTCCTTCATCAAGCAAGTCACTCCGGATTGCGTCGTGGAATGTCCGCTCCATGTATGAAGCAGGAAAGAGTGCCCAGGTTACAATGGAGATGAGGCGATACAGACTGCACATACTTGGAGTTAGCGAGACCCGCTGGATACAGTCCGGACTGAAACAACTTAATACTGGGGAAAAGATTTTGTATTCTGGAAGGGAGGACAAAAAGCATACAGAAGGAGTAGCGATCATCTTGAGCAAGCACGCCCAGAGGTCACTGAGGGGATGGGAACCCTATGGAAGGAGAATTATATTGGCATCATTTACTACTAAGAACAAGAACATCAACATGAACATTGTGCAGATATACGCCCCAACAAATGAAGCAACCGATGAGGACAAGGACGACTTCTACAACCAGCTTCAGGAAATAGTTGACACATTGCCAAGAAAAGATGTGAACATTATAATGGGAGACGCCAATGCCAAGATAGGACAGGACAATACAGGGTATGAGGACATTATGGGGTGCAATGGTTTAGGACAAATGAATGAGAATGGAGAGCGGTTTGCAAGTTTCTGCGCATTTAACAGCTATGTGATTGGAGGTTCAGTATTCCCACACAAGAGGATCCATAAGGCCACTTGGATTTCACCGGATGGAGTAACTGAAAATCAGATTGACCACTTTTGCATCACCCGACGATTCAGACGCTCACTAGAGGATGTCATAGTACAGAGAGGAGCAGATGTTGGATCTGACCATCACATGCTGCTGGCAAGACTCAAACTCCGCCTCAAGAAACAAGGTACCAGAGCAGGAACAAAGAGGAGAAAGTTTCAAGTGAGCCTTCTGGATGGAGACAAGAAGGAAGAGTTCCAGCTGACACTGAGGAATAGATTCAAACCCCTTGTTGACCTCGAAGAGACAGTAGATTTGGAGACTCACTGGGCTAAGGTAAAAGGAGTATTTACATCGACATGTCAGGATGTTATTGGGGAAAAGAAAGTGGAACACAAGGAATGGATCAGTCAAAAATCACTGGACTTGATAAGGATAAGAAGAGACCTAAAAGAACGGGTAAATGCAAGCCGTACAAGAAGCTCAAGAGTTGGTAACCAGGAAGAGTACCGAGCATCAGCTAAAGAGGTCAAAAAATCAATTAAAAAAGACAAAGAGGAGTTCATAGGAATGTTAGCAGAGAAAGCAGAGAAGGCAGCAACAGGAGGACACATGAGGATCCTCTACCAGACTACAAAGACTCTTGCTGGAAAATATGGAAAACCTGAAGTTCCTGTCAAGGATTACAACAGGAAAGCTATTTTTGGAAAGGAAGCTCAGGCAAAAAGATGGATAGAACATTTTAACAGCCTCTTGAACAGACCTCCACCAAGCAACCCACCCGACATTCTACCCGCAAGAAATGATTTACCGATCAGTTGCGACCCTCCGACTAAAGCAGAGATTAATGATGCCATAAAGCAGTTAAATCGAGGCAAGGCAGCTGGACCAGACCAGATCCCACCAGAGGCGCTGAAGGCAGATGCTGCTGGGGCTGCAGAGGGTCTGCACTCACTATTCTCGAGGATTTGGATCGGAGGCAAGTTTCCAAAGGACTGGAAGGAAGGACACCTCGTGAAGCTCCCAAAAAAAGGGGACCTCAGCAATTGTAGTAACTACAGAGGAATCACACTTCTCTCCATCCCAGGAAAGGTTTTCAATCGGATTATTCTCAAGCGAATACAGAATGCAACAGACCAAAAACTTCGTGAGGAGCAAGCTGGTTTCAGGAGTAATCGATCAACCACCGACCAGATCGCCACGCTGAGAATCATAGTAGAGCAGTCGCTAGAGTGGAACTCCCAACTGATAGTGAACTTCCTTGACTACGAGAAGGCCTTTGATAGCATCGATAGAGAAACACTGTGGAGAATATTGAGACATTATGGAATCCCAGAGAAGATGGTGAATCTTATCAAGAGCATGTACGAGGGGACAAGTTGCAGAGTCGTACATGATGGTGAGCTTACTGACAGCTTTGATATCAAGACTGGTGTTAGGCAGGGTTGTTTGCTGTCCCCATTTCTGTTTATCCTGGTGATTGATTGGCTTATGAAAGAAACCACCAGTGGAGGAAGAAATGGCATACAATGGACCCCATGGACACAGCTGGACGATCTAGATTTTGCAGATGACTTGGCACTATTGTCGCACACACACGACCAGATGCAAGCAAAGACTACAGCTCTAAACAAAATTTCAGAATCTATTGGATTGAGGATACATCCCGCGAAGTCGAAGGTCCTAAAAATTGTTGCACCCCTAAGCGAACAAGTCACAGTAGGAGATCAACCACTGGAAGATGTAGAGTCCTTCTGCTATCTTGGTAGTATCATTGACAATAAGGGAGGAACAGAGGCAGAAGTCAAAGCACGAATTGGAAAGGCACAGGCAGCTTTCACATCCTTAAGCAAGATTTGGAGAACCAAGGATATATCTCTAAAAACAAAGCTGAGGATATTCAACTCGAACGTGAAGTCAGTCCTGTTGTATGGATGTGAGACTTGGAATGCGTCCCAGGCCTGCATAAAGAGAATCCAAGTTTTCATCAACAGATGTTTGAGGAAGCTACTTAAGATCAGATGGACAGACAAGGTCAGCAATGAAATTGTATGGAAAAGAACAAGACAGAACCCAGTCAGAGAGGAAATTGGTAGGAGGCGATGGAGATGGATCGGCCACACGCTCAGGAGGCCAGGAAACAGCATCACGAAGAAGGTATTGGACTGGAATCCCCAGGGCAAGAGATCAAGAGGAAGGCCGCGCGGAACGTGGAGAAGAGCCAGAGAAAATGATGTGCAACGAAGCGGAAAGACTTGGAATAATGTAAAGAGGCTGGCCCATGATAGAGAGGGATGGAAGGTGTTTGTTGGTGGCCTATACCCTGATCCAGGGTGAGAAAGGCAATGATGATGATGATGACACACGAAACTAACAAAACTCACATAAAAGCTTTGTTAAGCCTAGTAGCAGGCCGATAGACTAAACCCGCTACACTGCCAGAAGAGTTAGTACATCACTACTCTTACTAATGCTTTTTGTATACAAGAAAACAAAACTGGCCCCCAAAATTGCAGTTTGGTAACAGACTGGACCAAACACCTCTTAGTTACTTGGAATAATAATAAAAAAATAAATCTCTTTTTATAAGTGATGTAAGGTTGGAATTTTAAATAATGTAAGTTGAAACGCAACTAATCTCTGTGGTGATCACTGAAGCCTCGCCCCCCTTTTTTTTTCTAGAATTTATTCCCTTCCTCACTCACGCCTCTGAGCATACCCCCACCCCCACCCCACCCCCCTCCCCCAACCGTCACGCCGCCAGCACATTTTTTTTCTTTCACCAAGCGAGTGTATCATGTGGGCCTACACCAAAAAAAATCTTGTAGATTTGGCTAGAAAACTCGACAGCAGAGCTGCATGCAAGACAAAGCCATTGTCATTTAAATATGCATTTATACAAACAGCATTGTCGGTTTTGGACTAATAAAATTATGTACTAGCAAAAACGAAAGATAAACTGACAACTGAAATAAATGACTGGGACCAGAGATAAATGACTGGAACCTGAGATAATGATGAATAATGTGCCGGGAATAGATGAAACATTGACATTTGTGAGGTGAAAGGCGGTATCTGAAATACAACAATTTTGTATGATGTCGTAACAATTATGAAATATTCATAAGAATGAAATACACTGCCATTATAACACAGTGGACTATTTTTGTACAATGGAAACGAATTGAGCAATAATTGTGTTTCTCGCGAACGTTTCAATAAAGTGTAGTCTTGTCACTTTCTGTCCTGTTTTGCTTCATTGTTTCGCCATCGCCCATCATCAGAACTCTCCGCGGAACTAGAGACACAGCAGAGATTATCTCTTTTGTCTAGACTCAACCATGACATTTACATTATTATTGTTTCATTATTGTGCATTTGAATCTTCTTTTATTCATCGTCATGCCCATCAGGAAATATCTCTCCAAAGTCACCGAGTTTGTCGTCATGATTTCTAACACGAAGATAATTGCTGTCTCAGGTTGTCCCATTCCCTGAGGGTTAAAGTCGTGGACGCCACAATGACAGACAGTTTTTGTTTGAATATTTTATGAGAGCCCTTCTCGCTTTAACCCCCTGAGGACCGATTATTGGAGCTTGGATAGCGCCATTAATTGGTTGTGTATTCACGGGTAAAGAACACATCGAGATTTGTCCAAATGTCAGCGCCATTCTGGCGTTGTGATGATAATGTTGATGAACATCAATCGGTGGAGAAGAAAAAGAAGAAGTCAAGAGGAAAAAAGAGAGAGAGAGAGAAAGAGAGAAAGGGAGAGATTGGTGAAAGTACGTGGGCGCGATAACGGTCACATTGTCCCAGGGAAAAGCAAGATGATAGATAGAATACAGCAGAATGATAAGACAGAAGGAGACACAACCACTTGAGAAAGAAAGAGAGAAAGGGAGAGAGAGAGTGAGAGAGAGAGAGAGAGAGAGAGAGAGAGATAGAGTCAATGATATCAACATCACTAAAGAACGTTTTACATTCAGTACAAACAAATCGGTGTCGCACCAAAAAAAGCATGGCATTAGTAAGTTCTGTTGTAGAGAATAATATTATAGAGACCATGCATTTAATAAATCTACAACAAACCAGCTAAGTCGTAGTAAAAGTATCTTGCAAAGTCCTAGAACCATTTAACCAATCAACCTGCCTACCTCATCCCGATCCTAGTTCGCATTATAACCAGTCCACCCTAATTCATTCACTCTACCATACCGAAAAATGGCCACCCATCTGTAAAAGTTCCGGCAGTGTGCACATTGGCAGGTCGTGGAACAAGGCTCTTTTTTAGCGCAGTTGAATCTAGCCGTGAATGGTGCGTATGCACATAAAAATGAAATGAAACTTTTAAAAATAATTCTTATTATGCGAATGTGTTTTTGACCGATGGCGTCCCGAAGGCGCTGTTTTGAACGTTAAACTGTTGCAAAATAAGAGAGGAGTTGGAAAAAGCGCGCCACAATGTCACCAAGTTTTGCTTTTATTTATCAAGATAATATTACAAGCATAATGACGTATGAAGGTCTTGATGACCTCCCGCTTTGCATAGTTTTTATTTTATTCAATTACGTTTACTACTGAATGTTAGTTCATGTATCCGTGGTTTGTGAATGCATTGAGCTTTTGTTTTCTCTCAGCTGGAAAGTTCCTGATATATGCAAATCTGGTAATGTGGGAGCGGAATTGCGCTAAAATACGCCATGTACAATTTTGGGCAGATAAAAATGGTAACATAATAACTGATAGGTTTGTCATCTACACTTTTGCAGTAGATTTTTGAGAGGAAAGTCGACTGAGCTATTGATAAGGGCAATAACCATTTTTAAAGCTTTTACAGTGAAGAACAGTGTCTTATTATTACTGCAAAGACAAATATCACAATGGAATGCATTTGGAAGTAATGACAAAATAATATTAAGTTCAGAGAGGAACCACAAAAGTGATAGCTTTCAGGGGAGCGTCACTCACTTCCTCATAAACAAAGTGCAGCATTGAGAACAAGGACCGTCAGTAAGGCTAACAGCGCAGTGAGAGTCTGTTTTACCCCGGTTTGTGGCCAATGGAATGAAACGGGACATCATACACTAAAGAGACTAAAACAAGACTGTCTCGCTGGTTGAAGGAAATTTAAATAAATGTGAGTCAAAACCGACGCAAAGGCAGGCTAGGCTTGACTCTATGTGTTGCGGTATTTCGGCACCGTGTTTTTTTCACCTCTCGGACCCTGAGTTTGTTTTCGGAACTGAAAAATATGTGGCCCTAAGCACAGAACGTCCATCGCTTAAAATACAAAAGATAAGCTGAACGGCAGAAAGAAAAAAATAAAAATTAATGAAATCTGAAGAAACCAATGCCCCTCGGATGTTTCGTAGTTTTTGTTGGTTTTTGTTGTTGTTGTTGTTGTTGTTGCTGACTAGAGAAACCACTGAGTTGTTCACATTGTTCAGCTATTTTAATGTAAAAAACCAAGTTCCCTTAACAAGAGCTATTAGAAGTAAGGCAAGATAGAATGACGATTTCAGTTGAGGTCACAAATTAGGACGAAAGCACTATCGCCATCAGGATCGCTGCCAAGTCTACCCTTTCCTCCTTCATCGATACAACCCCCACCAAAGCATTATCGAAAGTCCGGTGTTCTTTTTGGGGGGAGCTTTTGATATATCTGAATAATTTTCTCTGTCGTCGTAAGATCCTTAGAGTACTTTTCACGGCGGTCACCATAACCTCACTGCTATCTTTTTTTTTCTACTTAAGACTGTTTTAGGTTTTTCTTTTTTTGGTGTGTTTTTCTGGGATCAGTTATCAGGCTGAGGTGGCAGTCACCGGAAATAACAGGATCTGGGTGAGACCATCAGTTATGTACACCAGAAAATACATTGGCCCTCCAATATATTGGTGTTTTGGCTGGCGGACTGACCTCAGATCATTTACCTTACTTATTTGGTTATTCCAGCTGCCTAGACGAAAGCACTGGCTAGTCCCTGTGCTCTTGCTGACTGGAATGATGGTACATATTTAGCCCCAACCTAGTGAAATGGAATTCCATCTCTTTTCACAAACACACGCTCTACTAAATGTTAAACACAAGATTTCCTGAATACAAAACACACGATTTCCGAAGTACAGAAACAAGATTTCCCAAACTCATCCATCTACATTTTCCTTCCAGCAATTGAAAAAAAAAAAGAAATCAAATTTAGCTAATTTTGTTATAGACGTATCTTTAATCAGGTTTGGAGCTGCTCATCAATTTGTAGCCCCCTCCCTATGATGTCGGTGCATGTAGCCAGGAGTCGCAGTTTTAGTGTATAACCTATAAATTAGTTGTAAATTAATTTTAATTTCACAATAGTTCGGGGGCGTCAAAGCTGTCTTGAGTCAGCTGGTTGGAAGAGAGATCTCGTGCACTGAGCCAAAACAGGCTAAAAAAAAAAAGATTTTTCTCATCCCACCATCAACGAAACCCACGCAATCGTTAATAACAATAATTATTTCACAAAAAACTTCAAATTTAATGCACGTCATAATTGATGAGCGCCCTGTGAAGATCGGCGGACGTCGCACCAAAAGATCAGACATTATAGCAAACTGCTTTGATGTTATTTTTGTCTCCTATTTACGACTGAAGGAGACTGCATTGAAAGCATACTTTTCAAGAAAATCATGTGGAAATTTGCAGCACAAATTGCGCAATGATTTCAGAGCTGAATGTTCACCGCTGTTCACAAGCAATGCTATTTATTCAGAAAGCAAGAGAAGCGACTGATACTGTGTGCTACTGACTGAAAGGTTGAATTAAACCATATGATTAACAGTGAAGGAATAGATGACGTAGGTAATCTAACTGGCCAGATAGTTCAGTACGTTCAATGCACTGTTCTCAGTACTCCCCAAGTGAGACATGACATCATACGGCAACTTCCTGATGGGGGTAATGTAGATCACATTGAATACATGGGTGACACCTATTGTCATCTTTCACTTTTTATCCTGGTCCCTTTCTTTCTTCTTCTTTCTCGTCCTTTCCACTATCAGATTCCTAGCCAAATGTGATTCCTATTAGCTGTATCTTGATAAGGTGTGGCCTGTGGTTCAATTTAATTAATACGACGTAGTCTTGTAAGTGTCGGCTCGATGTGGATGTGCTGTGACGTGGCAGGAGACCGAATTCATTCTTAATACTAAAATTTTCCGTTCAGCTTAAGTGGCCAATGTCTTTAGTGTAAACCAGAGACATGGCGCTTAAACCAGCATATTATATAAACTGTAATTAACTTGAGGTCCAAATGAGAAAGCTCAAAAATGCACATTTTGTTCCGTCTGATTTTGCTTTGAAAAATGCGTAACTTACTGAAATCGCCCTCAAAATTATTACAAATGCCAAATACAAAGTTTCATTGAAAATGTCAATAATTACGACAGTTATTTACATTTGAAATAATTATTTGTAAACAAAATCCATCAGGACCATCGTAACCACAGCGACCAGTAAATGTCATGCCTTTTACAACGTATTTCTCGGTTTTCCTTCACACTGTATAATCCATTTGATTTTTGCCTTTGTGTTGAAGGCTTTTGCGTACTTTAAAGTAGCCCAGGGTAAAGGTTTTATTTAATTAATTCATCTGACATTTTGATTTTTATCTATTTCATTTGATTTCGACATTAACGTATGGCCATTGAACTTGTTTTAAGCTTCCAGGCGCCTGGTCGTTGGATTACTCACCCCCCCCCCCCCTTCCCCCAGACTCCCCAAAACACAGGCACACAAGTACTTAAATAAAATAACCAAACAAACTCAGCTCCCTGAGGATATTATATGAAAATCCATAGCTCAGAATCGCGTACATTTTCTTTTTTATATGGTGTTGATTGGTACAGTTCTGATTGAAGTCTGCTGAGGTCTCGTCTGGCCGTCTGAATGCGAGTGTGTGTTTGTGTATGTGTGTGTGGGGAGCTTGTGAGTCTGTCTGTGTGTGAGGTTGCCAGTATGTCTGCGTGTCTGCCGAATACCACAGCTGCTCAATTGACCGCCACTCTGTCGGTCTGGGTACCGGGTCTGGCTGTCTCATGATGCCTTTAATTCATCTCCAATTTCCTCCCCGTATCTGTCACACCCGTCTCTTCGACCCTTCCCCCTCCCTTCCCGGTTTCGTTTCGTCTAGCCTCTATTCTTGATGGTTCGTTTTTTTACGTCATAATTGATCTTTCTGAGTGAGTGATTCGTAGGTGCTCCTGGTAGGGTCTCCCTGCTGTCCTGTCGCTCTGTTATATTCTGTCTATTGTCTTGCTTTTTTGTCCTAGCTCAATATGGCCGTTATCTGGTCGACGTGCTTGTTTCAAAGTCAAAACTCTAAACCTTTTTGAACTATGGCATTTTCGCCGTATCCTGTGTTCATAATCACATGCACAGAGAGAGAGAGAGAGAGAGAGAGAGAGAGAGAGAGAGAGAGAGAGAGAGACAGACAGACAGACAGACAGAGACAGAGACAGAGACAGAGACAAAGAGAGACAGAGAGAGAGAGAGAGAGAGAGAGAGAGAGAGAGAGAGAGAGGAAGGATCGGACTTAATAAAGAGCAACGTTTTTTTTAAAGTGAGCGGGATCCAAACTGTCAAGTGTCATCGTTCACGTTCACTTGCATTCCCGTCTATGTACTGTTCATGACTTGTGTGTCTGTATGTGTGTATGATGTTTTGTGTCTTTGGCTGTATGTCCTCCCTTGTCTCCCCAGAAGCGGTAATTACAATGCAATTGTCATACCTTTATTAACCTTTCTGTCCCACGCCCCATTTCAGCTTTCCAAAAAAAAAAAAAAAAATGTCCGCCCGACCATGTTTGGACAAAGTTGGTATAGAGTAAAACTACGAAAAGGTTTTAAAACGTTTATTATTACATGTATATCTGTATGTATACATTCAAAAGAAATTTTAATTGAAAAGTTATTTCCAGTTTCATTCCTTTGTCTTTAACCTCAGTGGGAGTTTAAATAGACTTTGAAATAAAGATTTCTATGAAATATCCCTACAGCCCATTCTGAACTCCCATGCCCTACCGAACCAAAATATTGCCATGCCCATCTTGACTGAATAATATAAAACATTGCTATAGATATTTACTTCTTTTCAGCGCCAGTTGTGACTGTGAATACTAATTGTCACCCAAGAAAGAGAACAAGAGATAAAAACAACCATTCTACCCCCCCCCCCTTTCCCTCCCCCCCCACACATACATACACATACACACACGCAAACTCACATCCATACAAAGCATGGGTTTGTAAAGATCAATGGCGACCGATGGACTCCTTCTCCAGGGTGATTATAAAAGGAGATAATTAGTTTGTAAAGGAAGGAAAAGCCACAAGCTACGTCGCAAATGACAAACTTGTTTACAACCATTTTATCCTCCTCCTGTTCTTCTCTGTGTACCTCTTTCTCATTCTCTCTGTTCCTCGTTCTCTCGTGCTCTCTCTCTGTTCCTCGTTCTCTCGTGCTCTCTCTCTGTTCCTCGTTCTCTCGTGCTCTCTCTCTGTTCCTCGTTCTCTCGTGCTCTCTCTCTGTTCCTCGTTCTCTCGTGCTCTCTCTCTGTTCCTCGTTCTCTCGTGCTCTTTCTCTGTTCCTCGTTCTCTCGTGCTCTCTCTCTGTTCCTCGTTCTCTCGTGCTCTCTCTCTGTTCCTCGTTCTCTCGTGCTCTCTCTCTGTTCCTCGTTCTCTCGTGCTCTCTCTCTGTTCCTCGTTCTCTCGTGCTCTCTCTCTGTTCCTCGTTCTCTCGTGCTCTCTCTCTGTTCCTCGTTCTGTCATGTTCCTCTTTCTTTCTTCCTGTTCCCCCTTCTGTCTCTCTGTTCAAAGTTCTCTCTCTCTCCACCCCTCTCTCTATCTCTCACATACAACTCTTCATAAATCAAAGGAAGCCTCGGTGACCTGGTTAGAAGACGGGAACCCGTAGCAACAGCAAAAACCATATTTTCTTGGGTCAGAAGGTTTGAGATAGTGGCTGACAGTAACTTCCACTGTTGTGTAGTCTCACATCAGTCTCACAGTATATCAGCACAATGTTACTGTCTGAGGGGGCAAAATTGGGAAGAAGAACAAAAACACGTTGACGAAAATGGCCTAGAGAGGCCATATTGTCTTAGTACCGTATCCCGTTTCAAGTGTACTCACTATACCCAGTTACTGGTTGAGGAGGGTTTCAAAAACAAACATACGGACAAAAACACTTCGAGGTAAACACGAAAACAGTCTGGAGGTGAAACGGTCATATTAAATTTGACTCTCAAATGCACCCAGAAAATTATCAGTATTTCATTATTGGGAGAGGTGGGTAAACAGAAAACAAGGACAACAAGAAAATTATGAGATAAACATAAAAATTGTCTGGGCATGCTGATATTAAGTTATGTCTTTCCAAAATGAACACAGCACATCAGTAATTAATTTTTTGTTATGTTACTGGTGGAATAAGAATAAAGAAAAAAATGACTGCAGACCCGGTGTCAAGTGTGTCTACAGAATTTTCGGGTTAAGGGGATAAAAAAAAAAAAATGAGCTACACAGAATTGACTGAAGATCTGGTGTCAAGTGTGTCCACAGAATTCTCGGGTTATCGGGTACGTTGTTGTCGGTTTAGGGGGATTGAAAAACAAACTAGAACAAAACTTTGAGGTCAGCGCAAAACTCGTATGACTTAATACACTAATATTAAGTATGTCTCTCGAAATGTGTTTACTATGTCAGTGTAGTTTAACTAATTGGGTTTAAACAACTTAAAATTTTATCGGCAGATGCTGAGCTATCAAATCTGCCTTTTCCAGTGTACACTTCATCAAACCTTTCCGGACTTTCTATTTTCTGAGTGCCCACATTTGCCTGGGCAGCCTGGCAAGTTTTTCAAAACTACTGACTTTTCTCCATACCGGTACTTAGTATTGACGTTTAGTTTGTATTCTGGCCTTATGCCAAAATCTAAACTCGGCAAAATAATGAACTCATTAATGTACAAAATCTCTTTAAAACCACAACAACCGAAAAAAAACAAAATCAGCAAAACTTGAAACAAATGGCTAACAGGATATAAACTGATGGAAGTTCATTAGCTTGGGATGATTCTAAGCCACAGCTTGCTGTAATCTTCTTCGTTCTCTTTTTTAATTTAAAAAAAATCTTGAATCAGTACTAGATCTAGAAGAGGCAGCTATAACGAGCAACTAATCAACCATTTATTTCTATTTCCGGAGATAATACTGCCATTATTCGAAGGAATCTTTCCAGATCCCAGGACAATTTAAAGCTGATTTAAATTATTGTTCTTTGTCCTTCAAAGCGAGATTTATTTCTGTCGTTCTTTGTAATACTGTTCACATGCAAAGGACATTTCGCCTGGTTCTAACAAGAGATTTCAGCTGGAAAGAAAGAAAAAAAAAATTATATCCAATTTCAAAGGGTTTTTTTCTGTAATAGAACAAGAGACTTCGGGAGATAGAGCGGGTGGAAAAAAGGAGGGGGGGGGGGAAGCTAAAGATATTAGGACAGTCTATGGGGGGCAATTTCTGCTGAGAATCAATAATGACGCGATTTTTATTCGTTCTCTCCATCTGTCATTCATCTCTCGCTCCTGCTGTGGTTGGCCAGTTGTTTCGTTTATATTTATTTATTTACTTTTCTTAGAATATCTGCCTTTCAGTTTCATAACGACGTGTTATTATTCAAATCTTCAGCTTTATTCTTTAATACTACCCGTTCATCTACTCACACATCACCCACACGTCCATCCATCCCTCCGTCCACCTACCCGTCTGTCCGTCTGCCCGCCCGTCCGTCCACCCACCCATCCATCCATCCATCCATCCATCCATCCATCCATCCATCCATCCATCCATCCACCCATCCATCCACCCATCCATCCATCCATCCATCCGGTAATCCCTCCGTCTGTCGGTCGGTCCAACTCCACACCCATCCACCCATCCACTTAGTTATACCTCCGTCCGTCCGCCCGACTGCCCATCCACCCATTCATCCATCCATCCGTCCTCCATCAATCCATCCATCCATCCGTATGTCGGTCGGTCTGTCTGTCTGTCTGTCCATCCGTATGTCGGTCGGTCTGTCTGTCTATCCATCCACCCATCCGTCCGTCCTTCCGCCTGTCTGTTTGTCTGTTTAATAGTCTGTCTGTCCCCAGGCCACAGATATTGGTTGACCTCACTAAGTCAACCCTCCATCTCTAGGGTAACCATCACCCGAATTCCTACTCCAGTCTCTAAATCTGTCCTAAATCAATATGTTGCAATTTCGCCACTTCCCCCAGGTTTAATTGGTACAGAACTGGTTGGTACACATTCCAGCCACACTAACCTCATTTAGCACTAACTGTTCCTCACATCTTCACATCTTTGGTCAAAAAGATCCATCTCTCTATCTCTCTCTCGTCCAAAGCCATTTCGACCTTTCTCATATTTCATCTTCATAACTCATTGATCTTTTTTGTCCTCATCCCCTCCCTTTCTCCCTCACCCTCACAGATGTTTCCTCCTGTCTCTATGATTTACTGTCTTGAACTCTTTAAGCTATTGATTTTCTGTTTCCTAACGTGATTTTACACAGTGAATAACCTATTACAGAACACGTTGTTGATGTCCGACGGAAACAAGTATGTGTATTACATTAAATGTTTGCGCCATTTTCTTTTATGAATTGTTTTGAAAAAAATGTTTCATATTATATTACTTGGGGACAAGATGGTCTAGACTCTAGAGGCAAGGTGCTCGCCTCTCATGCCAAGGGTCCCGGGTTCAAATCCCGGTCGGTGCAGGCATGTTGGAATTTTGGGGATTTTTCTCATATTTTCATGTCCCTGATCCGGAGGGAGGTAGGCTCGAGCACTTAGTCCTCTCGGATAAGGACGAAAAATTCGGAGGGCCCATGTGCACGTTGCGCACGCTAAAGATACCTTGGCCGTTGGAAATCGTGAAGAGCAGGCCGTACAAGTCCGCTGTCCGGGCAAAATTCTAAAACAACGAATTCCTACCACAACAAGAAAAGTGAGGTGTAAATGCCAAGGACAGTGAACCTCCTAAAATAAAGACCTAAACACCAACACACAGAAACCGAGACAAAACAGTTGTGACGCAGTGCGCCACCACCCTAAAGCCTGTCATATATAAGAGAGAGTTCATTGCCCAGCGTACATTTCGGTATACGAACCGCAGCATAACAATAGAACAACAAAAAAAAAACAAGCCGTATTCCGACAGAAACTTACGCAGGACCACAACCTGTCTAATATTTTCCCCACCTGCCCGCCCGTTCTCCTTTCACCCCCCCCCTCCAGGAGATCATGGACTGTGACACAATTGGCAAAGAGGTAGTTACTAGAGCCAGTGTCGGCCTACTTTGACACGGCAGCCATTTTTCTGGTTGTCTAAGATCAAAGAACATATCGTCCCAAGTGGAGACTTGCTAGATCCCGTTGCGAGAAAACGATATAATAAAAAAATTACGGCGTTGATCTATACAAGCTGCCAAATGGCAGATGGTGCTTACAGATAGCCGAGCTGCCAAACGTCACATACCCCGACATTTTTAATTATTTCAAATACAGTGCCTTCACATGACTGTGATCAGTTCAAGGTATGTAGATTTTCTTGTGATGGATGAGCGAAGGTGGTTCTTTTACAGACATTATTCTTCATGGTTTTGGACATTACCAGACTCCACAGCTTAGTTGTTGCTCAGTAGGAATATAGAGCTATACTAGATAAATGTCTCTGTGATTCACTGCGTCTCGAGTGCGACTCATCCGACGTTCGATTTCGACAACCAAACACGGCAAGAACGGTAGGCATGTTTAGCGTCACGTATCGAAGTAACGGCGGGCGGAAGTAAACAGAGCAATCTTATGACGTCATGTTCGTCGAACCTGTAACAAGTTTGCCAGGTCTGAAGCTGTGTTTTTATATGTACGGCAATGGGAACGGCAGCGGGAACGTCAAAAATCCATCAAGTAGTGGCACGGAAAGAGTGGTTTCCTTGTGTGCGGAAACGGTTTTAAAACATTCTTTGTATTTTACTTCTGGATGGATTATTGACGTTTCTGTTGCCGTTTCCGATTCCGGACGGATGAAAACGCGGCTTAAATTAATCCTAGTTAACGAATGACGAAAAGACATTATAAACAGTCTGCTACCCATAACTTACCTGATTGTTAGACGTGTTTATGAGGATTTCTTTAATGAAATCTTTCAGACTTTGACGGCTAAGTTGTCACACGGAAGCCAACAAGCCAGTCTATTTCTTGCCTGTTATTAATATGTTTTAGTCAGTTGAGGAAAGCTGGATCGTCAAGGGAAATTCCATTTCTAATGGTTTCCCCTGCCAAGCATGTAGACCTGACTGTTTATTTCCCCTGTTTATTTCTCCACGTCTCGACACTGTATGAATGAAGTTGAATGAAGAAGTGTACTTTTGGGGCCGTCAGTTGATTTTCTCCTCTTGGTCTGTCTGTCTGGCATTCTGTGTGGGGAAAAGTTTTATTTTCATGGTCTATCTATCTGATTGTTCAGAGTGCAAAGAAGTTATTCCATCATTTTCTGATATGTCGTCTGTCTGTGTTTATTTAAAACGTAAAAGTGTCATTTCTTGGGTTGCCTTTGGGGCTGTTTAGGGTGAAAAGGTGTCTATTTTGTGGTATGTCTGTCGAGAAGGTTCAAAGTTGAAATGGAACATTTCCTTGTTTGTCAGTCTGTCTGTCTGCTTGCTCAGAATACAAACGGTCCATATATCGCTGAGTTTGCAAAATCGAGGTCGTTTGGCCATGACATGGCAGTCACCTGGTTGTCTGTGGAATGTTCCTGAAACAGTGGACATTTATCCGTCTCCAGTATCAATGATATGATATGAAATTAATGATAATAATTCACTCTTGATTCTGTCTGGCAAACCTGAAACACGTTGATCTGAGAGTTGTTAGTTGGAGATCCAACTTACCTCAGTCTGTTTGCATGAGCATTCTATCATAATCTGTTTTCACAAGTATTCCCTTTTATAATTTGTTTTCACAAGTATTCCCTTTTATAATTTGTTTTCACAAGTATTCCCTTTTATAATTTGTTTTCACAAGTATTCCCTTTTATAATTTGTTTTCACAAGTATTCCCTTTTATAATCAGTTTTCACAAGCATTCCCTCTCAAAATCTATTTTCACCAGCATTCCCTATTTTAATCAGTCTTCACGTACCTGCATTCTGTTTCATAATCAGATTTCACCAGCATTCCTTGACACACTCTATTTTCACGAGCATGACACACTGCATTTTCACGAGCACTGTCGTTAATAGTGTATTTTCACTGGTGTTTCGTTTCATAATTTGCTTTTAATAGCATTCACTTTGTAATCTGTTTTTATCAGCATTCATTCATATAATCTCTTTTCCACAGCATTCCCTTTCATAATCAGTTTTCAACAGTTTCCCTTACATAATCTGCTTTCACTAGTATTCCCTTTCCCGGTCTGTTTTCCCTAGCATTCGCTTCTATAATGTCGTTGTCACATTTTCTCCCTTCTGATTTCTCCCAGTAAGAGAAAGATTTATCCCCGAAGAGACGGATGTCCCAAATGGAATATGAATGATGTCTGATTAGAACGTTTGATGTCTGGTGCTTGAATGACACCAAAGTTCTATTATTAAGGCAGCATTTTTGGCGGTGACCAAAGTGTTATAGCTGATATTTCTTCACTCTACTACGAGACTGTCTAGCTGATTTCTGATAGAATCGATGGCTTTTAAAATCATTATTATCACTGTTGTATTAAACGGGTGGCAGTGCCGACTGGCGTTCTCACTACCCACAGGCATGTCGGCGATAGACAGTCACAGACAACTGTCATTTGACTTGTAACAGATAAAGCAAGAATATTATTTATCTCTGCAGTTGATTAAGATAGAGACTATATCAAGTTGCGTTGCCATCTCGTTGAAATTGAATGTCATAATGGCTTGATGGTGCACAGTGGTGGAAACACATCATAAATATTGACCACAGCTTGTGTTTAACTTACACGTAATGGAACCAGTATAGACCAAAATAGAGAGATACCCATTCAGAAACAGGAACATTCGTCTATTTATCGCCCCCGCCCCCGAACATAATCCACTCCTTCCAAAATATACATATCTCTGTCCTTCACCCATGACGACTCTTCGAAGCTATTTGTATAGATTTGTGACTCCTTCTCCTGAGGACACCTGATAATTATATGAACCTTTTGGCATGGAGCGCTGCATGAAACTAATACCCATTGTCAACTAAAATAAGATTAAGAGGTTGAGATGTCTATAAGCACCTTGTTTCTTAGTGGAATAAAAATGTGAGGTATTCTTAATTTGTTTCCTCTTCCAGTGAGGAGAAAAGCTGGCGACATAATCTCAGGCTGAGAAAAACCCATAACAAGCAATGCTTAATAATGTCAGCAAATATTGTTCCGGCGACCAAAAAAGCAAGGCGTAGTTGGGGTCTGTCTCATTAACTACAGAAGACAGCACAGCACTTCTGGACCACCGGGTGAGCCAAACTGACTACCCTTCCCATAACAACCTCCTGTCATGACAGGCAGTGACATCAAGAGCTATCAGGTCCGATGCGCGAATAGGTCAGAAGGGCTTCTTTGACCGGGTGGGTGGGTAAGGGAAGGAGGACTTGGGGAAACGGATGTGTCTTTATGTCTTATTACTCACTCGCACTCTTTTTCTCCCATGACCCAAAAAGAAGAGCAAGCTTGGACCGGAGTGCACAAATCACGTAAATCAGGACTTTCTTCGGAGTAAAGGAGTAAAAGGGTCGGAGATGGAAAGGGAAAAGTGAGTCCTACTGATGGTGTCAAAATTGGGCACAGAGTGATTTATTTGGTGTATGTTTATGGAAGACGTGGACTTATCCAATTCGAACCACGTATTATTTTATCTCAAATGCAATGGACACCCACTGTCCGCTGTATGTTGTTCTAGAGCAGTGTTTCTCAAGGTGAGGCGTGGGACTTCAGAATGAGGCACAGGGATACTAACTTAGTCCGAGCGTGGTGGGGATTGAAGAGGGACGTGGTACAAACAAGGTTGAGAAACACTGTCCTAGACCCTATGCAGAGTTTTGCGGTGCCGTTTTTAGTAGCCCGATGTTGTCGACATTGAACTCGCTTGACCAGAGTGCAATGGCAATTTTAGTCTGGGCCGGGGAAGTAGAAAACACGCTTCCCACTTTACCACAAGAGAATGAAAGAGAGAAAAAATATTTACTGCATGATTTAGGTCTGGTAGTCGGGCGACGGACGGGTAGTGAAACGTGATGCCCATACCTCAGTAAGATTTGGCTAATGGGAAGTGCTGAATGGTCGACTCCGGCATGCCTTTGAGGGTATCGGGAAAAAATTGGGAAAGACGGTGGAGAGTCAATGAGGGGAAAATTGGTAAATGTGGACCGTGAGAGTGTAGCTAAAAATAGTATTGACGTCAGGGAGGCCAGGAGATCTATGCCCAATGGTGCATTAGTAATAGCTGGCAGGTACGTGTGAAAATTTAATGTAAGTGTTGTATTTGGAGGGCGTTTGATTCAGTGTTATTCACAATATGAAAAACAAATAAATAAACACCACGTCTTTGCATTTTTCTCCCGCCAGAACAACAAAAATCAAGCATATCGTCGCTCAAGCACCAGTTTTTCCTTATCAGGACGTTGGAAAAACTTTTCAGGAGGTAACAAACAAACAAACAAACAAACAACAAAACGAAAACTGACTTGCTCGACTCTATGGGAAAAACGTAACGTTTGGATAAAAAATATCACTTATTAGCTAAGCATTTCGGACTGAAATAGTGGTTCGAAGGCAAAAAAAAAAAAAAAATAATCTCTGCAAATCGCAGATAGTTAAACTGGTACCCGGTTTTATATAGAATGTAGAGCTTTTGATTTATGATTAAATAAAAGAGTTTTGGGGACCAAAATCATGTTACGTGCAACTTGATTTTAAGCGACGATGTGCAGCATCATACCACCTTAACCGGCAACGCCATAACACGATACTGTCTCAGCGATACGACATTTGCAAACAATTCAAATAAGTCATCTCTGTTAACGGGTATCTAGAAGAATACAGCTTTCCCAACCAATGTAACCACAGCAAGAACAAGGAAAAGAAAGAACTTTAACCCTATTTTACACTCGCGGTCTAGCAGACTCCAAACACCCATTCTTTTCATCATAGCATCCCCCAACCGAATGTAAAATAGGGTTAAATAAACTATCTCACAACCACAGCAAAGCCGTATTCGTTCCATATTCCGAACATTTTCTCTCTGTCAATCGACATTTTCACCCTGCACAGAAACCAGTGGAAGAGAACTAATGTTACTTGAATTGCATCATCAACAATAGCCAAAACGTGGCAAAAGAAAGGGCCTTGCTGCACACAACAGATTTTCTGTGTTTTTGTTGTTGTTTATAATATCATCAACGACAGCAGTTTTCACTGCCACTAGCACATCAAGAAGTATAGCTATAGCAATAAAAGTGTATTAACTAAAGCAAATGTCAACAGTAAAGAAATGTCAACAAACAAACGTTCAGCAATAACAACAAAAACAACAACAACAACAACAAAAGTGAGAGAGAGGTTACAAGAGATCTTTAGCGGGCAATAACCCTGTGTCAAACAAGAGTGTTTGCGGTCCTTGACTTCTTTATCCTCTGAAAGGGCCAGGCCACATCCAGGTCACAGGTCTGGATGTTAAGGTGAGGTCTTAAGATTAAATTGAAACTACAAAATAGTAATAAAAAAATCGTTCCAACGCTTCGGCCTGACTGCCAGGGTCATGAAATTTCCATTACTCATTCTCCCCCGTATGTCCCCTGCATTAGAGTGTCTTATCCCTCTCCACCAGGCCTCACTTTTTTCTAAAAAATGCCAAGATATGATTGATGGAAGGCTGGAGTTGTTTCTCACCAATTGTATAGAAATTAATATTTCTCTCAGAGAAGTGTTACGCTGTGGGGTAGTCTTGAGAGAGTCAGTTTGCCATTACCAACAATATTTCCCCCGTCACACTCTCAGCCTTCTTCCTACCCCCAGATTCCAGACGCAACCTCCATTCTCCCGTGAATATTTGGTCAGTAACTCATATCATCGTCTTGAGAACAAAAGAAGGGGAATAGAATTTGCATCCGAAATTCGACCTGACACAATTAAATGAAACTATTACGCTATTCAATGCCCGTGTTGAATTTGGAAGGCACTGTAGACTTAGTTATATATTGAAGCTTCATTAATCTCAATTTTCTGCTTCTATATGTGTTTCATTTCGTTTCCAGTCTTTACGCTGGCCAGAGTACATCATGCTTCATTCTCTTGTAGTTCTTCACTTATATTAGTTAGGAAATGGTCAAGAAGGTTCTACAACTTTGGGTTCATTTTGGTGGAAACAGATTTGAGGGCTAACCACACTAGGATGAAGCCCTCGAAAAACAAAAATCTTCACTAAGAAATGGAATTACTTCGGCCCCAGAATTGAAACACACATTTAGAATCGCATTAGGAATGACAGCCTGAAAATATAGGTCTTATAGGATCTGAAGCTACGAGAGCATGACACAAAATCTGACCTAACAGAGGTAGCCAACTAAACACTGTGTAATTTTCTTTTTCTGGTGAGGCATTCGGTGCTAATAACCTGAAAAGGATGTCTTGACCGAGTTCAACGGACACTATTCATTAATACCGAGAAAGTTTTCTTATCCATCAGGAAAATACGAAGACAAGTTATTAATAATGTGCTCTTTCACATGACACACTTCGTAGGCCCGTAAATCAAAGGTGACTTCCTTTCACGACCTCTCCCGTTCTGACCCTATTTGCCGACCTATTATATGATCTCCGACGACAGTATCAGTTATCAGAGACTGGCACAATATCTACCGGCTCCGACATCTGGACTGTTGATTTGCATACATTTCCGTTATCCTAAGCCAGATTATAGTTCTCTCCTTTCTCCCTTTTATCTCCATTTATTTTCCGCCATTTCTCCTCTCATCAGATTCCTCCGCCACTTCTTTCTCGGGCCGTTTTCCTTTTCCGAAGATTCTGATTAAATGATTGGGACGCCATAATAAGTATGCAAATTCAGTTTTGTCAGGACAAGGCAATGTTTAGTTCTTCATCTTTCTTATCCCTACTCAGGCGTAAGAATAGCGGTTCTAGCATTATAATTCAGATGTAACAGTTTCCAAATAAATGTGCTGGGTCTGCAATGCTCAACAAGGAAACCTCTGGCTACTCATTGTAAATCATACCGGCAAGCATGGAAATATACACACACATACTCTCAAAAATATCAGTCTTCATACATTTGCTTTCAAGTAATTTAATTTGTTGTCTGGTTTCATGACGAAAGAACTTCAGAAATAAACACACTGAAAAAGGGATTCTGTTTCAAGAATCTAATCGTGTGTTCTACACGTGAACGTTTTTGAAGTGGACTTTGCTGTTAGTGTTACTGGCAGACACAGTAAAGCCCAAACGAAATCTTGAAATTTTACTGATATTTGAATTTCGTAAGACAGTTGGTAGAATGCTTTTATAAATTGAACTAAAAACTATCATTTCGCCCGAAGATGAGTCAGGAAAAACGATTAATGAAACTGAGTTGTTCGAGATGTAAATGTTTTTTGTGCAGAAAATTGACGCGACCAACAGTGATTCGCAGGTTGAATGACAGCGCGGTCTTAAAGGGTGTCGCTAGTTTTTCAAAAAAAAAAAAAAAAATGAAATTCCACATAGTTCAGGTCTTCAGTAATTGTGTAGAAAAGCACCAGCTTGGACATCTAAAATGCCCAAACCTGATCGGCCTGAGAACCGCTGATCCCGAGGGTCTGCTAGTATTTTATTGACCGCCCCTCAACTTCAATCTCAGGTCTTATGAATAATAATGAACCTGACCCTTTTCTTATTCATTGGTTGGTTGTCGCTGCTTTCACTGTTGTTGTTGATGCTGCAGTTGTGCATGCTGCCTATGTATTTCGTAGACGTGATAATGCTAATTTGTAACTGGGCAAGATTTGGGCTTCAGAAACTGTAAAAGTGTACTGCTCACTTTGCTACATTAGGCGCTCTTCATCCCCCTGTCTGTCCGGGTGGTGTGATTTTTTTTCGTATTCACTTTACCAAATTCAGGAGCGGGGCAAACACAGGAGCCCCAAACACAGGTCATCGGCTAAGGGATTTCTCGTCCTACCGAACACTGCCATGGGTGCTGCAATCTCTGGACTGTGCACCCTAACCCTAACCCTAAAATAACTCTGAACCTCACCGAAAATCCCTGTAATATGTTGGAGCTGTTGCTGCCACGCTCCTGAATTTGGTAAAGTGAGTCCGAAAAAAAAAATCACGGGTCCGGGTGGCTGGTGGGCCCTTCTGGTAGGGTCTCTGTTCTGTGATGTTCAGTTTTTCGTCTTGCTTTTTCCTAGCACAAACATATCGTTATCATTCTCCAGACTCAAATCAGACTCAAAAACCCCCCTCCCTGTCTGTATTATATCTTCAGTCGCACACTTTTTCTCTCGTAAGAAAAGACCGTTCTGTCGTTCTTCCAATGTCACTTCATCAACTTTTCTTATTTTGTCTTTTTCTCTGTCTCTGCCTATTCCCTCTCCTCTTCTGCCTTCTCTTCGTCTAGTAATACTACGCGTGCTGACCTTCTCCTTCTTTAGCTGGCTGGCTATCTTCGTCATTGTTTCCCCTCTTCCATCCCTCCATCGTGTCTCCCTTCCAAACATATTTGAAATCCACTACACTAAAGCATCCACTGACCAGCCCATTATTTCCTAGTTAAGGTGCTTTGTGAGTTATGTACATGTTTTTCAAAGTAATAATCACCGATACTGTTTAGATCCACTTTCCAGTAGTCAGTACCCCCGTCCCTATGGAATTCTCCACGTCTCTCGAGTGTAAGCAGCAAATACACATTTATGTGATTGAAAACGTTTTCTTTTTCTTTAGCAATCCGGACAAGGGTAACCTACTGCCCGCAGGCTGAATCTGACCCGCCAAACAATTGGCCAGCCCCCGAGATGGATTGAAGATTACTTTACACACTGGTCAATGAGCTTTTAAAAAAAATGTAATGCACACACACACGCACCCGAAATGGGAAAAAAATTCTGAAAAAAATCAACATGCACAAATAAAATAATAGCATGTGTTTTATAGAAGGCATCAATAGGCGGTGAGAGTATCCAGCCCTCTGCTTCCTTGCATAGGGTCAGGTCTGGTCCTTAATATATGAAAGATTGCCCGTGCCTTATCTACCTATCTATCTATCTATCTATCTATCTATCTATCTATCTATCTATCTATCTATCTATCTATCTATCTATCTATCTATCTATCTATCTATCTATCTGTCTGTCTGTCTGTCTGTCTGTCTGTCTGTCTGTCTGTCTGTCTGTCTGTCTGTCTATCTATCTGTAACCTTAACAACCCCCTCTCTCCCATTTCATTCTTTCTCCTCGCTCATCCCCACCATCCTCATCATAATCTCTGCCGTGTATGGTTTAAATAGCCAGATAATTATGAACTGATCAGTTGGAGACACACACAAACCGAAACCTTTGACCTTTATCCGTTCAGGGTTAATAGAGAAATAGACACTCTTGTCTTCGTGCAGATCACATTCTTTAAAAACACACGTAAACAAGAAAAAAAAATCTGGGAGGACGAGGATAACATGCTCGGGCACTGAGATTAAAGAGACCCTGGCGGGTCTTATGGCATATGGAGGAGCAGGAAATGCCCTGGGTCAAGCCATTCTTTCTTATCTCCTGCGACATGCTCAAATATCAATCTTCAATCCTGGCCAGCCCAGCACTTGATTCAATCTTCCTGGCTGGGGGGGAAGGGTACTTGAAGCGAAGGGATCGAGTGGATGGGAGAAGAGGGGGGAGGGAGAGGAGGGAATGGGTGACGGTGAGTGAGCGAGGAGAGAGAGAGAGACACCACAGCATTAAAAAAAAGAAAAAGAGGAAGAAGAGAGACTGACAGACAGAAAGAGAGAGAGGCAGATAAGGGGGGAGAGGATTAAAAAAGAAGCGAAGGAGAGAGAGAGAGAAAGGGAGGAAGAAATTGGTGGAGACAGGACGAGACATATTGAGAGAAAGAGAGAGAGAGAGAGAGAGAGAGAGTGGATTGGGGGGGGGGGGGTGAGAAAGAGTTTTTGTGATCGAAGACTGAAACTAAAAAGAGATAATGACCTTAATTTCATGGCTGTCAAATCTAACGAAGGCCGGGCGGACCGGCAGATTTGTAAAGCTGAGATGATTTTTGTTTCACTAGCTGAGTTACCCGGCCCTGCCCGGGAGAAATATCTTTATCTAGAAAACAACACGCACAATCGGCACACAGATTATGTAGATCTAGGTAGAAAACAACTCACAACTGGCACAGTAATACCCGCATGGCCCGTGCATAAGGCATACGGCACAGAAACTCATGCCTTCAAACTTTGAAACGCAACCGGAAGTTTAAAGTCGAAACAAAACAAAGGCAGGAGGGAGGCCATCATTGTTGAGGAGAACGCATTATTCGATATTTTTAGGCCTATTTTCATTTATTACAAAATTACGATACTTCGCTTTCATGTCAAAGGAATAGACATAGTAGCAAAAAGAACTATCTTTCACATGTAATTTTTTCAGGTCTGGGCATTTCTTCCTGGCAGCAGTGAATTTTTTTTTCCTTGCTTTTTTTTTTTATATAGATTGATAGATGGATGGATGGATGGATGAGGGGTGAATCTTTGTGCTAGTGAATTTGTGTCCTTCGACGTCAGTACTATCACATCGAAGGAAGCGCAGCAGTGCTGGAACATTACAACTGTTGAAGAATGACTTCGCCATATGAAAAACTTTATTGGTGTCAAAAGTAAAGGCGTAACCTGCATGGAAATCAAATTACCAGAACAGGGGGAAAAAGGAAAATCCCAATCTCGCTTTTTTCTCTTATGGACAGACATTGCGCCAACTTAGTTCTTGTTTGTCCGATCTCAATTTTCTGAAGAACCCGAAATCTTTTATTAATGACCGTAGATGAGGCATAATAAAATAAATGCATAGTGCGACATTTGTTGGAAATGCGTTATGGCACTTCCCAAGCTGTTTCACAGTTCCGATTTATTCTAGCTTGTTATCAGAATACTAAAGCCACAAACGTTTAACGAATTCCTCAGTTGTGCAAAAAGTGGAGTTGGAACAAATAAGAACTAAGATCTCGATTTTAATGGGGAACTTTTTCTTCTTGTTGTTGTTATGTTTTCTAGTGTTATGGTTTTGTGAATTATCTGATCACAGTCATAAAATTTGGCAGAAAATGACTTGTACCTCCGTTCTTCACATTCTGTAACAGAATGGCACCCGGGCATATCACGAGTTACGCTGTTATTTCCTAATGCCAGACAAACGCTTTGACCTTTCCAGTTATTGTTTTTGCTCACTTACAATGCGTGCCCTTTATTAGCAAAGTAACGACTATTCAGAAAGTCTGCTGCACAGTTAGAGCAGAAATGATAGTGCCTGCTCTGTTTCTTGTGTGAAGATGATAAAGCGTAAAGTAAACAATGGGAATTACAAGAGAGACGTGGTGTCATTAGCATGGATTGTGATCTAAAATATGGCAATGTAATTTGCTGACAATGACATAATTATACGCGTGTTTGAATGTCAGGGAGACATTGTTGTTCTCGATTGGAGTCAGGGCCGTGAGAAGCTGGTCGTAAAAACGCACGAGTTGACAGGATCACTATTTCACTAAGGTTCCTTACCATGCCACTTCATGTACGCCTGTTATTGAGTTTATTGAGTTATGAAATATGATTATGTAATAATGCCTAAGATGTGTGTACCATGTATGTGCTCTTAAACATTCTGTGAAAGAGAATTTCCCTCATGAGATAATAAAGTGATTTTTATCTTATCTTATCTTATCTATCTCATTGGTTTGTTTCACTTGCGTCACCCATAACTGCAATGTTACCCGCACGGCATCCTCGTCCCTCGTACATGGCCGCTGAGCAAGTGCATTTGTACAGTTTTTTGTTTGTTTGGCACAGCGGCTGAGCATGTGCATTTTTAAAGGTTTGTTTTGTTGGCACGGGGGCTGAACATGTGCATTTTTAAAGGTTTGTTTTGTTGGCACGGGGGCTGAGCATGTGCATTTTTAAAGGTTTGTTTTGTTGGCACGGGGGCTGAGCATGTGCATTTTTAAAGGTTTGTTTTGTTGGCACGGGACTGAGCATGTGCATTTTTAAAGGTTTGTTTTGTTGGCACGGGGGCTGAGCATGTGCATTTGTACAGATTTTTTTTTTTTTTTTTGGCGCAGCGGCTGAGCATGTGCATTGGTAAAGGTTTGTTTTGTTGGCACGGGGGCTGAACATGTGCATTTGTAAAGGTTTGTTTTATTGGCACGGTGGCCGAGCATGTGCATTTGTAAAGGTTTGTTTTGTTGGCACGGGGGCTGAACATGCGCACTCACAAAGACTAACTGAAATCCAAAAAGAAGAACTGATACTCTTAGGAAAACGGAACATAAAGTATGACGTTGGAACTTCCGTCAAAAAACGAAAAACAATTCAATATTTGGGAGGGGCACGTGATTAAGGCCAATAAAGTTTGTCGCACGGCGTTTGCTCCATTGCTTTGTCATTTTATCTACTGACACAAACGTTTATTTGCTAAATAACATTTATCTATTTTGGTAATTTATTTGTTATATGTTTATTTATTTTACTTTTTTTTGGGTATAATTCATGAGACTTGAGCCTTAATATTTTCATTATATATTCTTTTCCTATTAAAATTTGTAACAGTTTGTTTTGACTTTGAGTTCTTTTAATAACAACAAAATACAGAAGAAAGAGATGTTATTCATATCGACCCATTTGCACGTACACAGCAAAGAGTGCGCTTTGTTCGATCCCATGCAGCAATCAGAAGTGCTTCCATGTGGAATCGCACAGCCCGCTGTATAGGCATGTGTTCAATATTTTTAGTCGATCATTTCTCGGAGGTGGCACTGATTTGGACCAATTTGATCCTATCGTGTCGACATTTATACAGTTATAATCGGTACCTGTCACGTATTGTTACACCCCAAGTATTTATGCCTGTAAGGATCAGTCTGAACTGGGTATAATTACGTAATTGTGAAAGCTAATGATTGTGTTCTTAAATGGATGTAATGGCATATTTATGTTTTCGATATGTTTGTCCTTAGAGGGTAATGTAACCTGTAATTGTTAGTATCAAAATGTCAGATGTTTTTATGTATTTGAGTATGTGAGTGTGGTGTGCATGTATCTGGTGGAGATGAGTGTGTGTGTGGTGAGACAGAGAGAGAGGGGGAGGGGGGCATAAATAAAGAGAGAGAGAGAGAGACTGTCACAAATCCCAGACTGGGAGATGTGATAAGTTATGACAGGACAACAATCACGAACGAACAAGTTTAACACTTAACAGAACAACCCATCAGACTCACACATTTATTAAACATAATTATACAGATAATAGCGCAATTACATACATTATATTATTGAAATTAACTGCCGTACAACGGCCTTATTCTCACATGCACTCTTCCTCGGATCCACAACCCGGTAGTTACTTCCTAAAGGCACTTCGGCCTCAGCCTCTCCCCTCAGGGTCTTAATAGCACATTAATAATTCACTGGCCCCGCAGTCTCTCAATATCACCTTCCTATTGTCATACACCTTAGCATTCCACTAGCACCTCAGCAGGGCAATAGCCCATTATCATTTCAATAGCCCATCAACATGGCAATAGTACATTATCATTTCAATAGCCCATCAACATGGCAATAGTACATTATCACATTCACGCTCATATCTACGTCCCTGTCCGTGGCCAGACTGCCACGACTTTATGTGCCTCTACTGTCCTGCACCGACAGCCTCACTCTTGGCCTATGTGTGGCCTCCGGCCCTATGCTGGCCTATCCCCTGGGCTCACCGTAGGTGGCGCTCTTCGGCCCGACCTCGGCACCTACAAGAATAACATTACATTGGTATAATACCCTACCATTTCTATTCACTCCACCTCTCCTTACAACCCATGAAGCGTACCCACAATAGTTCACCTTTCACTCACCAAACATCTTACGGTAACACACCTCCATCGGAGTACACACTACTCACTCGCGCTACAAATCCATGAACTCAACTTTCATCTATCGCTCATGGCGCACATTGCTATATCCAATATCAAGGACTTCCACATTCCTCACATATACTTATTTACATCATGGTAATAGACGAATATAATACATCAATCATAATTATCAATCAACGTTCTACCTACCAGTCATCACTGGAAAAAACACTCTCATCCGTCTTCCGACTGCTCCCCTTATGTTCGCCCGCTGGGCTTTCTCTTGCGTCCGTTCAGTAGGACCTTCTAACTTGCAGTGATAGTAATACAGCGCTTTCGCCTCATTCAGACCCCCCACTACTCATAACAGGCACGCCTTTCCCTTACTTGTCTACGTGCGTTAATTTTACTCTCCTCCTTTCCCCCCGTAATTATTAACTATCGCTCACTCCACTCGTGACAGAGACACCCACACACACACGGTTTGAATTTGAGTTTGAGTTATACGGCGCGTCGGCAAGATAACCGTCTCTCTGCGCCGTTCACATTCAATTGCGGTATTTTATTCATGTGTCGTATTCAGAGCTTCATTAATTTAAATTGAGAGAGAGAGACAAAGAGTGAGAGAGAGAAAAAGAGAGAGTTAGGGAAAGAGAAATAGGGAGAGAGAGAGAGAGGAAGAGAATGAGAAAGAGAGAAAGAAAGAGTGTCAGAAGTGGGATTTGGTGGATATAGTAAATGGGTGTATAACCCCGTTCAGCTATTAAAACCGAGGTGAGTCAATGCATGTGAACACAGCTCGTTGACTCACACCCGAAACATTCATACCACAATAACTAAGCAACACAGGATTACTAATGTTCAGGCCTGAAGGGCCATATAATCATAATACAACATTCGACTGCATAATTTACGGTAATCACCATCATAGATATTACATAAATTTCATCGACCACAGAAATTCCAGCAAGTCTATCTAAGATAGGGTATAGAAAAAAAGTATTGTACTATGCACTCTTTAAGTGCGCCTATCCAGGACTACGGTTCCTAAAGGACACCGGTGTAAACAAATTCAATTTGGTCGGTCTCGCTTTCATACAATCAGTAATAGCACCTAATCAGATAATTGACTGACTCATAAAGCGTAGCAGCACTCACTAATAATTTTCACAGTAATACACTTTACAAAATATCTATGCTGCTCCACACTAAGAAGTAATAATAATAATAGTTCGTCCATCAGTATGATGATGACCTTAACAACACCAGAGGAATAAAGAACAGAAATTGTTGAGAATTTCAACACATGGACAATAAAGAGAACTAAAGGACACAGAGGACAGAATGGAAAGACTGTTCTTTCATGACTTATGGCTTCTCATGTGACTGATAAGTCCTATTTTTGCCCTGCAGACCCTTCCGCATAAATGACAAGAGTGCTCCGTTGGTTCAGTACCACTGGGCCTTTTCTTGCGCCGTTCTCTTTTTTTGATAGCCTGCTGGACTCTGTCAGCTTCCCATGCTTTGCTGCCTCTGGTAAGGGCTGCCCTCCAATTTGCACGATCAAGCGAGAGCTTTTCCCACTCACTCACATCAATGGCAAAGGCCTTCAGTGATTGCTTGAGAGTGTCTTTGTAACGTCTCTTTGGGGCCCCAACATTCCTCGTTCCATTGGAGAGCTCAGAGAAGAAGATTTGCTTAGGGAGTCTGGAGTCGGGCATTCTGACAACATGTCCTGCCCAACGTAGCTGAATTTTTTTCAGGTGGCAGAAGATGCTCAATTCCTTGGCACGATTGAGGACCTCAGTGTCTGGAATTTTATCCTGCCATTTGATCCTTAGGATCTTTCTAAGGCAGGCCAGATGAAAGTGATTTAGCTTTCTGGCATGCGATTGGTACACTGTCCAGGTTTCAGCCCCATAGAGTAGGGTGGGAAGGACCACAGCATTGTACACTTTCAGCTTAGTGTCTGTGCGAATGCCGGCAACATCTTTCGAAGCCTGCCAAATGCAGAGCTGGGTTTGCTGATTCTTGAGAGAATTTCAGTATCAACACGAGCCGCGGAAGACAGTGTACTGCCAAGATAGGTGAAGTTCTCCGACACCTTCAGAAGACTGTCATGGACTTTGATATTTGGGGTCACAGGATACTTGTCGTCTGGAGTAGGCTGATGGAGCACTTCCGTCTTCTTTGTGCTTATTGTGAGGCCAAAGTTGTCACAGGCACTAGAGAACTTATCAACACAGTTTTGCATGCTATCCTCATCGTGTGCCAGAAGTGCACAATCATCAGCAAATGGTAGGTCACAGACGTGAGTACTTTTGGTTTTGGTTTTTGCCTGAAGTCTCCTGAGGTTGAATAGACTGCCATCAGTTCGGTACTTGATGCTTACCCCTTGAGGAGGAGAGCTAAAGGCTTCTTGTAGCATTGCAGAGAACATGATGCTGAACAGAGTTGGGGCTAAGACACAACCCTGTTTTACCCCATTTGTGACAGCAAAGGGCCCTGAAACACTGCCGTTGCTTTTGACTGCAGCTTGCATGCCATCATGAAACTGGCGCACTATTGTGATGAATGCGGGTGGACACCCAAACTTCGCCAAGATTTTCCAGAGGCCTTCACGACACACTGTGTCAAATGCTTTTGTGAGGTCAACAAATGTGATATACAGCGCTTTATTTTGTTCCATGCATTTTTCCTGAATCTGTCTGGCAGCAAAAATCTTATCCGCCGTTCCCCTCTCTTTACGAAAGCCACATTGGCTCTCGGGAAGTAAGTCTTTTGACGAGAGGTGATCAAGAAGGCGATTCAGAAGCATTCTTGCCAATATTTTGCCAGCAATTGAAAGTAGAGAGATTCCCCGATGGTTGTCACAGACTTGGCTGTCCCCTTTGTTTTTGTACAGATGGATGATTGAAGCATCTTTGAAGTCCTGTGGCAGCTTCCCTGCTTTCAACATATGATTGAACAACTCGGTCAACCTTTCAATAAGCTTTTCTCCACCGAAGGCATACACCTCAGCAGGAATTGAATCCACGCCTGGTGATTTGTTAAAGGACATCTGATTTGTGGCAGTTCGGGTCTCATTTGCTGTGAATGGCTTGGCAAGAGCTGCATTAATAGGAGTCTGAGGGAGGCGGTCAATGGACTCAGTATTTATATTTGATGGCCGATTTAGCACACCTCCGAAATGTTCTGCCCAACGCTGAATTATGGCATTCAATTCAACAATGCGTGTTGAACCATCTGACGCAAGAAGTGGCGTAGTGCCAGAGCGGGATGGTCCAAACACAGCTCGGAGGCTCTCAAAGAACTTTCTAGTGTTGTTTGTGTCGGCATATTTCTGAGTTTCTCTTACTCGCTCTTCAAGCCAGTCATTTTTCATTTTCCTCAGCTTCTTCTGGAGTACACCCTTACATGCACGCAGTGCATCAGCTTTTGCTGTGGAAGAGGGGTCACTGCAGTGAGCTTGGATGAGACTATTTTTTTCTTTGATGAGCACTTTGATTTCATTATCATTATCATTGAACCAGTCCTGGTGCTTGCGGACAGGAAAACCAACTGTGCTGCTGGCGCAAGAGTGTACAGTCGTATTTAGGTCAGTCCAGCTCTGTTCAATGTTCTCAGGGTCAAAAGTCACGCAATCCAATTTTGAGGAGAGTTCTGATGAGAGCTCCCTTTGTTTCTCAGCTGAGCAGAGTTTTGAAACATTTAGGCGTTTAGGTGGCGCTTTCCCTTGAGGGCGTCTATTGCGCCTCAATGTTAGTCTGAGCTTGCAAACAATGAGTCTGTGGTCAGTTCCACACTCGGCACCACACATCGCCTTTGTTACAAGGACATGCTTTCTGTCAGTCTTCCTCACAATGACATAGTCTATGAGATGCCAATGCTTTGAGCGGGGATGCATCCATGACGTTCTGTTTCTCACGGGGAGACTAAAATTTGTGTTGGTAATGAACAGGCCAAATTCAGCGCACAAAGTAAGTAAGCGCAACCCATTGTTATTGCATGAACCAACTCCATGAGGGCCCAAAACATTTGGCCACGCTGAGATTTCGGAGCCAACCCTAGCATTGAAGTCCCCCAAGAGAATCAGCTTATCAGCTGCCGGGACAGAGCATATGACAGATTCTAGATCAGAATAGAACTTGTCTTTGGCTTCATCTGGGTTTGTCATGGTGGGCGCATATGCGCTAATGAGGGTGGCTGACTGGCTTTTCCCAACTGGGATCCTGAGTGTCATTAGCCTGTCATTTATTTCAATTGGCATGGACTGCAAGTTTCTGACAAGGTCATTTTTAATTGCAAACCCAACACCATGCTGTCTCGGTTCGACTGCACCCTTGCCTTTCCAGAAGAAGGTGTATCCACCACTGAGCTCTTTGAGTTGGCCACTATCAGGGAGTCTGGTCTCACTGAGTGCCACTATGTCCAGGTTGTACCTGCTGAGCTCAATGGCAATAAGTGCAGTGCGTCTTTCCGGGTTGTTTGAGTTGTCCTGTAGTGTGCGTATATTCCAGGCTCCTAGCCTGAGTAAGCTGAATTTCTTTTTGTTTCGACCGCAAAAAGGGATCCCCACTGGTCGCGGTATACCAGTCAGGGTGATGTGAAGTGGGCTTTCTTTAGGGCACCTTTTCTAGCCCCTTCCTCAGTTGAGGTGAGCAGTGCTATCCTTAAATAAGGCTGCTCAGCTACTGTGGGTGCTGCCTCCCCACGCCTCCACTTCAATCGACGATGAAGCGACCATAGCCCACAGCCACCAACGTGTAGGTCTGTGCTAACAGCTTCCAGTCTATCCAAACCTGCTGCCACCGCACTCGCCCATCGCCGTTGGAATTTTGAGAGGAAAGAAGACGAGACAAAGATGAAAGAAGACGAGGTGAGTGTGAAGACTTGCGCAAAGAATTTGTTTTTAGTGAGAAAGAGCTGCGCAAACATCAGACTCACTCTCTCGCCTGGACACAATTTATCCAAGTGGCAAGACAGGGTCAAGACGACTGGAAATGTATCCAGGTGCAGGAGGATGCCAGAGGGACAGTCATATTGCCTGACCGGCTGCCGGTAGGCTACTCCACAGCCTCGCAGTCCCAACTGACTAGGGTGAAAGATCCAAACCAAAGAACACCAATACTGGTGGATGCTCTGTGTCACGATATCCAGGCCAGAGTGACGGTATATTGCCATCTGCCCTATCAATCAACCACTGGCCTGCTGCCGCCAGCTTCGAAGCTGCGTCCGGGAAGTTTGCTCAATTCTTCGTCTGTGATTTAGGCAAACAAGCCTATGACCACACCGCTACCGGGGGCCAATATGGACTCAAGTACTGAGGGTCACATTGTGCCCTAGCATGTGGCCGTTGGGTTATATGAAACCTCCTCCGCCCTGGCCGTTTGCACCGACAGGTGCACGCCCACTGATACCATGCTAGCGTACCAGTTCATGAAACAGGTTGTACTGGATTACATGTTACCAGTAGCAGATTTTTCTGACCTGACAACTAAGAAGTATACAGTTGGGAAATGAACATAGTTCAATCTCAAACACAATCTAACAGCTCATTACACATCTAGTAAAAGTATAGTCAATGTCCTTCTCTTCGTCACAATGGGGTGACGGAAAAACTGTCACAGTTCCTGGCACGAACACATACGAGGGATCTCACCATTTCCTCGCTCGCTATGGTTTTGCGAGCGAGAGAGTCCAATGCAAGCGGTATGCACACTTAAGCCTGGTGCACAGAGGCTTCGTCACTGTCCAGGTCTCTCACAGTGCGAACCTTTCTGTCTGTCAGCTCCACTCAGGTAGGAGGCCCCCGTGACTCGTCCTTTCGCCAAATGCTCGAAATATGAATCCACTGATTTTAGTACGTGTGTTAGCTTTTATACCTCCCGATGGTTACTAAGGGTCTCCCTCCCGATGGGACGATCAAGGACCTAGCCACGACAAACACAAGTTTGTCTTTCAGTTAACCCTAACTGCTTTCTCAAAAGGATATGTACATAACTCAAAAACCTACGCTCGAACTTCTACAATCCTACTATGTAAACAAGAAAATCTCACACGCACACCAAAATCAAAGGGTTAACTTAATGTTTACCAACTTCACTCACACATCCCTCATCACGAAATCCGTGGCTCGATTAATAGCTAAACGCGTTTCATATTCTCCCAAAATAACCAACCCATGACTAACAGAAAAAAGAGCTCATGCGGCTCATGACAATGAGAGAAAGAGGAAGAGATACAGAGAAAGAGAGAGAGAAAAAAAGAGAGAGAGAAAGAGTGAGAGAAAGAAAGAGAGAGAAAGAGAGAGCGAAAGAGACAGAGAGTGAGAGAGAGAGAGCAAAAGAGAGAGAGAGAGAGAAAGAAAGAGAGAGGGAGAGAGATAGAGAGAGAGAGAGAGAAAAGGCGGATGGGCAAAAACTACAGTGCTTAAGCATTTTAAAACGAACGTAGATTATTCGGTGGTTGCTCATATGACAAACGTCAACAGATTAATTCTGGACAAGAATCGGCAAAACATTTAAATGAATATTTTTTAATTCCACTGGTATTGGCATTTTATATGCTACAAAACGCTTCAGGTGAAGTGGATCAATATTTGATCAGCACTGTTTATGGCCATGCCCGTATCGACTTCAAACATTGATTCATGATTTGATCAGGTATAGGATACAGCACTGTTATTATGAATGCCAGCGTCTCGGATATATGCTCTAAATATTGGCATAATTATTATAAACGGCACAGAGAATCTGTAGGGGCGCAGCTTGAAGCGAAGACAAAATATGCCAAAAAGAAAAAGTTGTACGTTGCAAAGCCTCGCGTAGGAAATAGTACGGATCATTGTCGCGAATGTGGTTTATAGCAAACGACTGCAATTCAAGAGGAAAACACACACTCGACGAACACACTAACTTTCCTACTGGGATTAATTAACAACTCAAATGAATTAGTTTTGTCAGACCTGTAGGGCCACAATAATGTATTGAGTTAGCTGAATAAGATAACATATATAAATGAAATGACCATCAGGGTAACTGCAAAATAAGAATACAATTTTAGAATGGACTAAAAGGTCCTAGTACTGGATCAAATATAACTAATGACTCATAGGATATTTAATACAAATTATAGTCTTCGCTGTCTCAGCACACGCCAGCTCCATTGCAATGGCTCCTGTCATATATTCTAATACTGGCACTGCCTGGCTGTGACTCTAGGAGCAGACTCTCATACTGCTGGTAACATCTGAATTCTGACATACAATTACAATGCATACCATTTTTCCCTGGCCATCAAGAACCAGGGAATATCAACAAGAGCGTTGCATGGTGGACAAAGTCCGGGTAGCTATTAGCTGGAGCTCGTCATTTCTAGGCTCCTCATATAGATGGTCTGCTCTATTGCGTCTCTGTTCCGATCTGGCTCGAAATTAGCCGACCACTCCGCAATGGATACTTTTCTGCATGTGATGATGGACATAGGTATGGGCTGACTTTTATAATGTCTAGCCACCTGCAACTACCGTCCAAATCCCTAGATTTGATTGGTGCAGTCATGCGAGCTGAGCTCGCAGTATTAATTTATTCTATTGTGTAAGTCGGTTACGGCCTTGCACTAAGACAGACAGGGTCATCTTCTAAATAGGTTAATAACAATTAAATCCAAAAATCTTATTGACTTGACTCAGCACAATTCGTGCTTTCACGAACCACTGAATGTCAACAGTCAATTACAACCACCTCACACCCTCTAACAATGCTATTGAATCACGAACTGGAGCTGCTCTGCCATCCCTGGTTTACCTACACATATTCCTTTTTAACCATCTACAGTTTTTATGTCAAAAAAAAAACACTCAAAACATGTTGCTCACGAGAACAGCTCAAGGACACTTCACTAGATTAAAAAAAAACAACTCTGAATTCAACCCGTGGCCTAGCACGGCATTTATAAACTTAACCTGCTCTTGACAATCAACATCCTCATCATCATCATCATCATCATCATAATCATCAGTTGCCCTGTCTGGAACAGACATTGGCGATCATGGCTCTTCCTTCCGATCTGTCATCAGCCAACCTCAAGAAAGAATTGTTGTGACGTTTATTTGTTGTCCTTGAATTAAAGACTTTCAGTGAAAGTTTTTCCCTGTCTACCCCTGCTTTTCCTGCCTTCGATCTTCCCTGTGACTGCTAGATGTTCGAGGCTCCTGGGGCGACAGATGTGTCCTAGAAATTTCAGTTGCCTCTGTCTTATAGTTTTAATTAATGAAGCAATAAAACGCAAAGGAAAAGGGAAGACAATCGAGCTTTTGGTATGCAATTTTTTCGGTTTTACCGTTTTTGTCACTAAATGTCGAAAGTTGGCAGTCAACACACAGGAAAAAGCTGTTAAAATTCAATAGTAATTTACCTTGAAACAACTATCACAGTTAACTGTTCGATACGACGCGATAATCAGTAATTATAAGGTCGAGTCGATAACGATGTTTAGATTCAGGGATAGCCTGTTATCAGGCAAACTCGTATCGATAGTTTGCCATTGATCTTAGGATCCCGAAAGACAAGAGAGGCTCTCTCCTGCAGTTCACGCGCTTGATTACATTGCACAGTGTGATAAGCTTTCGAGTGTTTCCTAGTATGCGTGCTGTTTTCTCGAGAGTACACCCACAGACCTCTGAGGTCACAGTCGTAATCACAGAGGCACACTCACGGTAACCCCAGAGAGTATAATAATAGATGTATAGAGAGATTTCACTTCCGCCAAATCGCGAAACTAGGTCGCTGCGGTAACCAAGAAACTGAAGAATTAAAAGAGACCGCCTTCACCAAAGATAGCGTGCATATCTGTTTACTGTGGTTAGTTCATATTTTTGGGCTGATTGAAACTGTTTAGAGCTGTTTGTAAGTTCTTACGCCCTGTGGAAATGCACACACGGGTATTGTTTACCGCAGCGACCTACTTTCCGCTCCATTCTAACAGTGATTTCACGCAGCCTCCCGTGTCTCGCAGTGCAAATCTACCAATAGTGAAACCTCTCTATACATACATACATACTCTCTGGTAACCCCGACATAAAAAGTACACACATACTCACACCGATACCTATGTAAACTAGTTCACGTATAGTCAAAATATGACAAGAAAGAAAAGGTTGTATACGTAACAAAGGCTCTCATAAGAAACAATACAGAAACAATAAAATAAAACGCAAAGAAAAGGTAAGACAAATCAAGCTGTCAGTGTATTAACCCTTATCAGGAAGAAAAAAAGTAAGAGGGTGGAAAATTGAATCAGTAAAAGATTGGTTTGTCTTCCGTTTTCACCTATGTTTCATTGTATCGTTTCTGTATTATTTCATACGAGAGGCTTTGCTATATATACATGTACAACTTTTTCTTTTTGCCATAATTATTTTGACTTGGCTTCAAGCCTTTGCTGCTACGGTACCACACAGATTTTCTGTGGTTTTTGTAATAGTTCACTCATACTTGTGTCAACTCTCCCGCGAACTATGTCCATATTTCCCATAATCTTTCCTACTTCCACCCCCCCCCCTTTCCTCCTTTTCACTCAAACACCGTCAGTTACCACTACCATCATCACCACTGTGAAGTCAACATTCCAGGTCCATTTCACTAATACGACTTTCTGATTTTGCTTCCTGGCATCCCGCTGTCTGACAACCAAGGTTACTAGGGAGCAGACACGTAATTGCGGCGCCGTACGGGAGTAGACCGATACGTTAAAAGTTAAATTGGGGGCCATGACATACTTAAGAAGAAGTTGTGAAGGCCATGGTATACTTAGGAATAAGTGAAACGAAGGCCATGACGTACTTAGGGAGAAGTGAAAATGGAGGCCACGACATGCTTATGAACGAGTTATGAAGGCTATGGTATACTTGGGAAGGAGTGAAACGAAGGCTATGAGGTGCTCATGAACGATTTATGAAGGCTATGACATACTTAGGAAGGAATGAAACGAAGGCTATGAGATACTCATGCACGATTTATGAAGGCTATGGTAAACTTGGGAAGGGGTGAAACGAAGGCTATGAGATGCTCATGAACGATTTATGAAGGCTATGGTATACTTAGGAAGGAATGAAACGAAGGCTATGACATACTTAGGGAGGAATGAAATTAAGACTATGGCATGCTTATGAACGAGTTATGAAGGCTATGGTATACTTAGAAAGGAGTGAAACGAAGGCTATGGTATACTTAGAAAGGAGTGAAACGAAGGCTATGAGATGCTTATGAACGAGTTATGAAGGCTATGGTGTACTTAGGAGGAGTGAAACGAAGGCTGTGACATACGTTGGAAGGAATTAAACAAAAGGCCATGGCATGCTTAGGAAGGAGTGAAACTTTGGCTATGATAATGGCATATCTAGGAAGGGTTAAATGGAGGCCGTGATCGTAGCATACTTAGGAAGGAGTGAAACGAAGGCCACGACATACTTAGGAAGGCGTTAAATGACCAGGGTGGACCTAAGAAGGAGTTAAACTTAGGCAATAGCAAACTTAGGGACGAGTTAAATTGAAGGCCATGAAGGATGGAGTTCAATGAAGGCCGTGGCATACTTAGGAAGGAGTTAAACAAAGGCACTTAATATGGAGTGAAACGAAGGCTTTGAGATATTCAGGACAAACGTCATGTAACTTTAACGTACCATTCATTCCCGTAGGGCTCCTTGCAAAGTGCACTTGTCTTCTCCATTGGAATCTCGCGACAGATTCCACAGTGATCCACGGCCTATCAGTGTCTAAATCCTCCAGCCCCTTCTTTCTATCTCACCAGGTCACCCAAATGATATTCCTAGACTTCCCACCTTCATTAATCATTTACATCCCTTGAATGAACTCCTTTGGACTTGCACATCATGCCGATCTGCTATAATTATACTTAAATCTGTTTACTCTAGTCAAACTCTTAACATCCCCCCGCCCGAGCCGGCGTCTACTGCTCGCTGCTGCACTTACTCGACACTTGCAAGAATAGTTTGAACAATATTTTGCTGACAAAGCCAGCGTCAGCGATGATCACTTTAAAACCCGGAAGTCTGTTTTAGTCTCACTAATGTGACAAAAGTCCACCTGACCTTCTTTTATCTCTCTAGCCCCCCCCCCCCCCCACACCTGTTTCCTTAAAGGTCGATTACATCCAGATGACACAGGTTGTTATGTGGCACATCCGTAAATGTGCCCATGAATAAACAAGTAGTCTAACTTCCAATTTGATCGTTTTGGACAAATTTCAATTCAATTTGTTTTCCTTTTGACTTAAATATTGGACGATGAGAAACGATACATAAATAACTAGTTCGTATCTGGCCTAACAACGGACGCTTCTTTTGATGAAGCGGGAAAGTGGGATGAGCTCACCCCCAGGTTCTGTACAGACCAGAGGCAAGTAGAAAACTAACAGACATTTGCAGTAACACATCTCATTCCTTCTCTATTCTTCAAACAGCATCTAAAACATACATAATTTATGAAAAAAAACAACTTACAGGATGACACAGTACTGACTGCTATGTCTAAAGATAACCGTATAACAAGTTAAGCTCACTCACTTACAGGGTAACCATGAAAGAAGAAATATAATGAGCTCAGGATTAAAAAACTACAAAAAGTTCCGGGAGAATTAAACCTTTATTTGACTGAAAGATTGGACGACCCTGCACACATCGAAATGATTATCTCAGTTTCCAACTCGAGTTAGACCATTGGCCTGTTCATGGGCACAATTCTTACTGCGGATACAAGGTATGACAATTGCGTGTAGTTATGTGTGTGTGTGTGTATGTATGAGTGAGAGAGAGAGAGAGAGAGAGAGAGAGAGAGAGAGAGACAAACGAGAGAGAAAGAAAGGTATTCCTTTTTCCTTTCTCGCTTTTTACCTACCAGCAATTATAAAAATTCATGTATTGCATTGAATGTCAGACCTCGTGACGGAATTGATACCACTGGTACGTCCAAATGATAAGCAAAAAAAAAAAAAAATAGAAGAAAAACTGTGGTGCTTTCCATTTTCCGTTCTGTCCGAAAACTACAACAACAACATCAATACCCCCCCCCCCCCTTAAAAAAAAAAAGCAAAAAAAAAAAGGTACGCAAACAAAACATAAAAAGATCATATTTCCGCCCTCCAGCCAGCCTGCATTATTTATTTGCAGCTCTACGACGTTTTCATGCAGATGAGACATAGTGATTGCTGGTGTTATGAAAAGATAGATTTCTATCAAGATGTCTTCTCTTCAGCCTTCATTCTGTCTTTCTCACTGTCTGTCCCCCACAACTTCCCCAAACATGTTTGTTGGTTTGTTTCGAAGTTGGCACTCCCTTGCGTAATTATTTATTCCGAGTTTTTTTTTTATTGCAACTGCTGGAGCATCGCCACGCCTAGGAACTGCCGGAAGAAGGCAGCAATACCAATGGCCGCTTTACAACGTGAACATGATGCATTGTATTTTCTTTAACACTGAGACGCTAATCTACTCCCGCTGGGGAGACTTATAAATTATTAAAGAAGCGGCACATTTACTTAGCAAAAGTGGTTTTTGGCCTATTAATAAACCGTATTACGAATGTAACGGTGTGAGTCGCTGGGAATTTTCCAGTGGGTGGAAGACATACGAGTTTTTGTTATTTGGCGCAGCTTGAAGATGGTAAGTCCTGGCTGGCTTTTTTTTTTTTTTAGTTTTCCGGAAAACACATATTTATGCGGGAGAAAGAAAGATTGGGAGAGAGATGAGGGAAGGGGGGGGGGGGAGGGGGAAAGAGAGTGAAAGAAGAGAAATTGGATGAAAAGAGTGAGTGAATGTGTATGAGGGAGAGTGAGTTAAAGATCGAATGGGCGAGTAAGAAAGAAAAAGAGAGAGTGAGTGAGTGAGTGAAGGAGATAGTGGGTGAGTGAAGACTAGAGAGACTGAGAGTGAGTGAAAGAAATAGAGTGAGTGAGGGTGTGTGTGTGTGT
This sequence comes from Onchidella celtica, assembly GCA_963931925.1. NCBI lineage: Eukaryota > Metazoa > Mollusca > Gastropoda > Systellommatophora > Onchidiidae > Onchidella > Onchidella celtica. The sequence continues at coordinate 27,197,103 of OZ007570.1, forward strand.
GTGTGTGTGTGTGTGTGAGAGAGAGAGAGAGAGAGAGAGAGAGAGAGAGAGATGTTGTGAGCAGATACTTGCACGTAGAGCGTAGTCTTCTTGAACTCTTCTGTTTCTAAGTTTGTTTAGTTTGCAGCAATCTACATTCTGGCTAGTTAACCCTAATACATACAGTTTCCCACTGAATTGTCTTTGATCGGGATATAATTCGTTGCAATCTACATTCTGGCTAGTTAGACATGCAGCTTGACACTGATTGTTCTTCTGTCGGAATACAATTCATTTACCAGGGTCAAGCACTTGTATTATCCACCCGATATCAATATTTAATGTTTCACGTGAGTTCAGTGAACTCGCCATTGCGCTCCGCATGACAGGACGTTTGAGTCTGTGCCCAAGCCTGGGATCTGCAGCGTGTCAACTCAGTAACAGTTGGCTTTAGCTCTTTATTTTAGGAGGTTCGTTGCTCTTGGCATTTACACCTCACTTTTCTTGTGTTTATGTTTCTTGTTCTTGTTTTGTGTGTTTTTGTGGTAGGGATTTGTTTGTTGTTGTTTTTCTATTTTGTCCGGGCAGCGGCATTGTTAGACCTGCTCTTCTCGACTTTCAGCTGCCAAAGTAATATCTTTAACGGGCACACGGACCTCGCAGGTTTTTCATTCTTATCCGAGAAGACTAGGCACCTGATCCTATCTACCACAGGAACAGGGACAGGAATTCCCCCCCCCCCCCCCAAATTCCAACATGCCTGCGCCGACCTGGATTCGAACCCGGTAGAGTACCTTCGGCATGAAAGGCGAGCACCTTGCCTCTGGACCAACGTGCAGCCATGGGGACAGCTCAGTAACAGTTGTATTGCGGCAAAAGCCTAGGAGGACTTGCACCTGGGATATGGCCGTGTACAGCGGAGGTGGCAGTGAAGGCCTAACTTTAAGAATTACGAATTGATGTTGTCTAGTATGTCGTTACTGAAAAGCTGAAAGAAAGTTATACATTGTTATTTCTACAGAGCAGCAATACATAGCATCATGCTATCTGAGACCGAATCAGTAATGAAATCGTGTGCGTGCCTAGTAAATAATTACGGCGTGATTTTTTTAAACCATGTGGCGAAATTGGGCTGTCTTTGCACCAACAAGTTTTTAGGTTTAGGACTAGAGTTAGGGGTAAGGTTGGTTTTATCTAATTGGCCATAGACAAAGTATAAAAAAGAAAGCATAGAAAAGCCGTGGAGTCACAGCAAGGCTTGATATAAAGTCAAAATACAGCAAAAAGAAAACGTTGTATGTAGCAAAGCCTCACGTAAGTAACTGACTATTAATGTTGAGACAAAATGTGGGGTCGCAGCAAGATTTTAAGAAGATCAGTCAACTGAAAGCTTGATTTGTCTTTCGTTTCCCTTTGCGTTTTATGCTATCATTTATGTATTATCTCTAACTTGAGGCTTTGCTACATACACCTTTTTCTTTTTGTCGTATTTTGAATAATTGGCTGAAACAACCTTCTCATCGGGAACATAAGATTTCCGGTATTGTCCACAAACTGGTAAGGAAAATCTTATTGTGAGTATTTTGACTACATGGCCCAAAAATAACCTGGACCAAAATAATTTCAGGTCTTGGACAGCGAATGTGTCGCACTGACACACACCGTCACCGTTAACCCTTAATGCCCAGGCAAATATTAATTTAGCTAACATAACAATTCCGAATCGTGCAAAACTAATTTAAAACGGCCAAATGAATGCAGAAATGTAAATATTTATCGTATGAAATCATTTATTTTGTTGCTAAAAAGGAATGTTCCATTTCTGGGCTCTGATGACGTGTTTTCAGACACAGATTGCTGGGCACCAGAGGGTTAACACTGAAGCAAAATAGCTGCAGTACTTTCCGTAATCCATTTATCCATCTTTCAGCATTCCTATAGATTATTTCACACCGCGTAGGTTGACATTTCTTTCAATTTTAACATCCTATCTGTCAAATCTGCGCCCACTAGTCCGGTTTTACCCGTTGGCTTGCGCAACTCTCTTTTTTATTCGTGTCTACAAATAAAAATAGATTCTCTGACAAAATACCCCAGAAGGATTTAGTGTCGCTATTCACGTGCACGGTCATGGATTGTTGTTTTCCCCTCACAACACGGGCATTAACCCTGCCTTGTTTCAAATGATGACCTGAATCCTTTGGAAAAGAAAGGATTGTTTGAGAAAAGACAATGAAATTTGAAGCAGAGTGAAAGATGAAATAGAAATACATGACTGAGGTGAAAACAAAACAAAAGCAAAACACAGGCCTGATGAAAAGATGATGATTCACGTTTTTGTTACCATGGTAACGGTATTGTTTAGGCTACTGCTCAGCGCCTAGACCAAGACGCTGAGGCGATGAAGGATTAAGAAGTATGGACTGGTCTTAGGCGCTGCAAAAACCTCCGGGGGTCGAAGGAGTTCTTTGGGGGAGGGGGGTGGGAGGAGTCTTTACCGTAGTGGTTAGCGTGTAATTATTACGGTTAGAACCATTAGGGTCCAATCAGTTCTGTTATTGTCACCCGTACTGTCACGGGGCTGTTATTGGAAATCCGAAGCTTGTCAGTGACACTGTCGTGTCTTCTTTTTTTTTACTTTTTCTGCTGTTCGCGCCATCAGTGTGTATTGTCGTCTTGCAGACACTGTCACGGTAATGGCCACTTCATCGTTATCGTTATCTTCATAACCAGCATCAGTATTTACTTCTTCTTCTTCTTCTTCTCTCTCTCTGTTTCTCTCTGTCTATTTCTGCCTCTGTCTCACTCCCTCTAGGCCATTCTATTTTTGCATTTATTCATTAGTTTATTCATTCACTCGTTTCTGTCTTTCCATGATCATTTTAACATTCAGTATCAATTATATTCTGACTCACAAGCTCACAAATACCCCCAAGTGCAGTTCTAACATTCTGTATTTCCACGCCTGTTTGAACGCTCAGTATCGACATAACTATGCCCTCACTTTCAAAGGCACAATTACATTCTGGCACTCATGAGTACTCTATCTTCCCATGACCATTAATTTTCTACTTTCAGGACGAATATAATTAAGTACTCACTCACAGACTCACAGTTACACATACAGACATGTACACTCGTTAGTGAATACGACAGAATACCTGTGGCTTTCAAAGTCTCACTTTACAGTTTGTCCATGTCAGCGAAGCCACTAAGATTCTCAGATTCACGAATTAAGTGGTTTTTGAAGCGTAAACTGAGAAGTAGAATAATATATTAAAGTATGGGACTTGCCCTATCTCTCGTGATCATTGATTTTTTAAAGATCATATTTTATTCACTTCCTTCTGGGATTTTGTTACAAGTTTCATTTGGTGCTTAAGGGTTTGGTTACTGAAAACTTTGCATACTAAAGAATTGATGTTCCAGATTGAAGATAATACGCACTAGTTAGTTCTGTTTGTCTAGAATTTACATGGGCAGGTAAAAAGGGTTGTGTTAATAGCAAACATTCTGTATAGCTGACTGCCGTCTATGTACTGGGCAGTTGTCCAGCGAATGGGCTCCAAATCAAGCCCTTTGAAAAATTCAAATCTGAGAAACATCGTCAATAGCTACTGATTTTATCTAGCAAGGAGCTACTTTGTCATCACACTTTTCTTACTGTGAAACGCTAAGAATTGGCAACCATCTCATCAGCCCCACCGCATTTAACTGGTTAGATCAGATGTTTTTTCAACACTTTGATTCCATAGACCATGATACTAGTTTTCCAGAAATGTATACTTTGATAGGTTTTGGTGTTCGTGGCGAACTCCAGATATCAGAGATATAAAGTTGTCACTTAAAACTCAAAAATCCTCTGGCAAGGCACGTCAATTATTCTGCGGGAGCGGTAGGGTTACTGAGAGTTGAGTATAATAATTATCGTTGACCTGCGGCCTCAGAACTATCATTGTACTTTAGCGGACAAATACGCACTCTGCTTTCCTTCGTGCCTTCCATCTGGGAAATGGAATACCAGGGTATCTTTGTCTGTCATGTCTAGAATAAAGCCAGATTTCTTTCATTATTATTCCTGTTGACATTTAATTGTTCTAAGAACGACGGGCTAGGAGGATTTCCATGGTTACCAGATTACAATGGCAGACGTATTTCTACGCTGTAATGGATTTTACAGTGTCTTCTGAAAATGGTATTGTCCTGACCGAGAGCATTTTAGATGGCTTTTCTACAAAACTGAATAATTATCTTTGTATGGCTTGAAATTACAACTGAATTTGGAATGATGATTGAAGATCAAACATCCTCCTTTCATTTTATGTCTTTATGATCTCTTTATCTTTTAAATTCTGAAATATGAGCCAATAATGACATAAAGGCTGTTTTGCTTATATTGTCTCAGGGAATTGGAGTTGGAATTTGTATGCTGTACTTTTGGCTGGCGTTTTGCAGGATCGGGGAGTTGGGGAATAGATTCTAAAGATTCTGTTACTTGCTCCTTTTACAGTACTTAAGGCCTTGTCATGCCTTATCCACAAATTTCGCTCCTAGTTGTATCCATTTACAGTCCTAATCACCTCTGACGTCTAGATGCAGGAATCAATCGGTAACTCACAGGGTGTACCATTGAATCACCGACTAGTTAAGCGATATCAAATGCGCCTGACATGAAACCATGAAGGTTTGGGATTGCAGTTGCCAACCGACCAGAATAATTCTGTCGTATTGAAATATTTCTATAGAAATATAATAAACTATTATCTTTTACAATATTTCTATAGTCATATATATTTCCTTGACGTTAACAGAAACAGAAGGGCCTGTTCGTCATGTGACCTCCAGCGTCAACACAATAGTTGTCGTGGTGATAGGTTTGTACATTATGGTAACAACACCACAGTCGGGAAAATGCTCCCTTGGGCCTATCAGATTCTGCTGACTATAGTTAGTATCATGTTAGATTATTTGAAGTTTATGCTAAAGCCCGACATGATGTTATGGACATTGGTCGTCCGCGGAGGAAACCAAAGTCTTTGTAGGTTAATGACCATTGTCATAATTGGTGAGAGTATCGTATTTTCCTGTCATAATTATTTGTTTGTCTTCATCATCTTCTTCTTGGCTCTGCTCAAAATCTGACAGGTAATAATCTTGTATTTTAGTTTGGAACAAGAAAAGCAGAAACAGTGTTCTTATGAAATGTAGGGAAATTTGAGTTTTCACAATTCGTATTAATCAAGATTAGGAATAGCAAAATTATTGAAATAAATACGCTTTAATACATGACACGCCATGGTTATGCCCTTATCCAAGAATAAAATACAAGCAGTGCTTAACGTCTTTTATAAAGAAAATAAATGTTACTCAATTGTATCAAAAACGCTTGATCTTTGGAAACTATGAACTCACTCGTGGAGTGATGGCAATGTACAAAACATCAAAGAATAGCTCAATAATGTCAGAAACAAAGCAAGGGTCTTACAAATCCACCAGGGAGGTTATTTAATTAGTTTCTTGTTATTGTCAGGTTTGAAAAAAAAAAGGTTGTACATTATGATTTAATTATCAGGTCCGTAGTGCAAACCGACAAAAAGATTCAACGTCAAGCATTTTTCTGTTATTATCATTTATTAATATTTCACTACTTTTTTAAAAACTATTAAATGAAATGCCGAATTTTTTTTTCATTCTCAGAGGAAAGAACCCCAAGTAGTTACTGTATTGTCTAGGGAATAATTATTCTCGTAGTGCCAAAGCAGTTGTGCTTTGTTTTTCATCAATTCTATTTTGCCATTCGTTTGCTTTCGACATTTGTAGATTACGAGCTGTCATTAACGTTGTGTCGTGAGTGCTTTTTCTTTGAACCCAGCGATGGCTGTACGTGGACGCCTGATGTATGCATTACCAACTTTTTCTCCCTCAGCTCTCAATAAAAGACAGCTTTGCTTGCCACACGGAACATAAACAAACAAACAAACAAAAGACCTTTAAGTTTATCACGTCGTCCCTAATGGGAAACTGTCACATGTCGGACTTCAAAATTAAAACATGGCCACAAAAAAAAAAAAAAAGTTTTATGCTGCGAAATCCTGTGTTAAAAAGAATCAAGAACCATTGCATTGAATCACGATAGGAAAAATTCGTTTGTGATTTATTATTAACAATTTTTATAATGGGGAGCTTTGCGACATACAGCGTTTTTCTTTTTAATCTCCGTATCTTAATTTTGTCCCATTCCCAGCTGCAACCACACATATTTTATATGTTACCAAAAAAATAAAAAAAGCGTCAAATCTAGAGGGAAGTCATTTTCTAGAACATTCAATTCGGTGCGACCCAGGAGTCTGGCTGCTTGAAGAAAATAACAGGAAGTGTTTTACGGTTATTTACGGGGATGAGAAATGTAAGATTTGATGGGCAGGGCTATTTTAGAAAATTATCTGTTCAGAATGCCCAAGAAAACATCCTGTGTCTACTCAAATTAAAAATTTATAAATGAGATTTCAAGCATTATATTTCAGAGCGGGAGTGCCCAATCATTCCCGCCTTACTTTGAGCAACGCGCTCAGGTGTGCCCAGTCTCAATATATTATAATCATATGGTGACAAAAAATGTTTTCGAGAAAATTCACTTCAGTCCTTAGAAAAAGATATGACCCCTTGAAGAAATGATTTGATGCACTGCACTTGACAGCTCTAAGCATTTTAGATAATCGGTTTCACACGATAGTTACCTAGACTTATTTATCTTGTTTTGGCTTTAGTATAAATTCATCTCGATTAAAGTTATATAAAATACCCAGTGATTTTAGAAAGGATTGGTGCATGAATTTCATAGATGCGAAGGAACACGGGAATTAACGAACGACCAACAGGCCATTGGTTGTTTGAGGATGTGACTCCCTTCCATAGAAAAGTTTGAGCCAGACCTAAACCTAACAGTCATTGACTGGTAACAGCTCTTTCGTTGATTGGTAGCCCTAGGGTTTATGCAACCTCTCTGGAGCCCGGACAGACCTTGGATCCAGCGAAGACCTGGACACGGTTTGCTGGCTTCACGGCCCATCGGCGTCTACCAGAATTTCACTCGGGCAACGACCGACATCCTCGTGAAGTCATGGCTTTAACCTTGTCTTGGTCAGAAAGAGACTGTCTCACTTAGAAATGGTAAAATTTGTAAAACTGATGTAAACAGTCAAATGAATGCAAGGAAAAAGGAAATCATCGTGGGAAATGATTTATTGAAAACGAGCATAGTGTCCCACATAATAATATAGAACTTTGGACGTCTGGTAGCGACTTTCATGGATCACTTAGCCAGAGACCAGAAGGCGGTTTTTGAGTTGCCTTTCAGGCTCATAATTATGTTGAATCTAAAGCAAGATTGGACATTTTTATGGGTCGAAACGAGATTTATAAAGTCCAAACTTGCGTTTAATTTATAATATAGCAAGTTATGTGGTCCTTTAAAAAAAATCATTTATACAGTGAATCTCATTCACGAATGATTTTTATTCAATACTTTTCTTTTATCATAAATTGTTTTTGCTTGAAACAGCCGCGAAGTCGTGTGAAGAAGATGACAGACAGCTTTGATTATGAGGTACTACATCACGACGAATGTTCAGCATAAAAAATGGCAAATGTAATGTTATCTATATTTGTGTGGATAATAATGGATAGAAGGCGAAAACTAGATAGCAGGTAGCCAAACACAAGATGCGATGTGCAGGAATATAAGGAATAAGGCCTCCTGCTTCAACAGCGAATTATTGCTGATAACTGGCATGCTCATTTATAACATAACAATGCCATAGCGATTAAAATCCATGATGTGATCAAAATCTGTGTATTACACATATTTTCATTTAGTGTCTCAGAGGAGCTAGATCGGAAACCGTTGGGCATCGCATGGCCTACAACAGAGGGAAGGAATGACATGCTTCTACATTATTCTGCCGGCAGGAATCAAATGATTTTTATGACGAATATCTTCCTTCAATACATTGAGACTTGGGTCACAAAGACATCGTTCTTCCCTTCATCTTCAAGATTACATTAATTGTATGAATAAGGAAATATCCCCCCCCCCCCCCCCAAACAAAACAAAACAAAAAACCGCAAAGAATCAAATGGTTTTACGACTGATATCATTCTACATTACACTTGGGCCACAAAGACACCGTAGTTACCTTCATCTTCAAGATTGTATTAAATGTTTGAATAGGGAATACCCCCCCCCCCCAACCAAACACACACACAGACGCGCGCGCGCGCGCACACACACACACACACAAACAAACAAACAAAAGAAAAAAAAAGCGGTAGACATGCTTAAATATAAATGCAAGTAATAAAGTTTGTTCTCTCAAGAATTATTCATAAATCTCCAGTCAGACGAGACGCATAGTAATCGCTCTGTCTTAAGATCAAATTCATAATAAATTTGTTGTTGTCCGCCTCTGTTATTACATTATGATTAATTTTGTTGGCAGAAACATCTACGGATTCATGTTCACCTGTCTGCAATCGATAAATAATTAAAAAGAAAAAAAATGAATGACCTCAGTGCACTGAACCCGCCTCAAGACATCAGAGGTTATTGACCCTGAAACACTTGCTAGATGGCCATCTCTCCTATACAGACATGAAAGTCCACACAACTAGAGTCTATACGCAACACTTTAATATGAGCATGAGTAATTCAGTCGTTTTGCAAAATTGGTGCAAAATTCAAATGTGAACAAGGGAGTTTTTTTTTGGGGTGGGGGGGGGGGGGGACTATTTTGGCTAAATTAGGTTTTGTTTGCACAGCCAATTTTGGGCTTTCCCAAGGGTTTTGGGGGGAGAATTGTCTTTACTTCACGGGGACAATAACCATTTTTTTTTAATGCAATAGCCACAATAACATTTTGGGAACTCGACCACTAACAAAAATACCTATTATGGGTTTCCTTGGCTTTATGGCTGAATCAGCCTCTGCCCTTTTGTTTATTTCGTAAATGTGCGAAATATTTTGAAGCAGTTGCTTGTCTTTCTGAATTTCATCTTGCTTAGCTATGTTTGGCCCCAAGTATACAATAATTAATAATGCACGCGTTTTTCATCATGGTTAAAAAAAACAACAAAAAAAAACAACAAAACAACAACAACAACAACTTAATGTACTGCTGTTCTCATACATGTTTTGTGTTTTGTAATTAATCCATGTTGGCATAATTCTAAGCTGCATTCACACACATTCTACACATCTGAGCATTTTCCGTCGGGGAAAAAGGATAATGTCACATGCAAAATACACATGCACATACATTGAGGCGTGTACATAACCTACGTTGCCAAAATTCATGAGCTGTGTGACTCATTCACACGAAGTTTTATTTGTGCTTATGCCCTTTAATGCAAGAGAAATACTTGCTGTATAATGCCCGTATAGTGAAGGGAAGATGTGTCTGGGATTAAGTGGTATTAAATATAATATTGACGAAATGGAATTCATGTTTCTTACTGGTGTTTTGTTTTTTTTTGGAACGAAACCCACTTCTTCTTATACATGGTGTTAGAATCAGACTGAAATAATTTGGTGCTAAACAGGATGTAGAAAATTATTTTGTGGGCATTCGATATCTGTACTCGTTCTGAGAAACATTGACTCGAATACTTCTGTCGAAATTTGGTCTCACGGTGAATGTCATAATGGAACGAAGGACAAAATTACAACGGATCTTTTACTGTTGCTTGGTTTATTAGAATGCTACAGAATTCCGATTAATTAATCAGTAAACAGTATACAAACTTAAAGTGTTTTACAACTACAGCCTTTGGAGACGAGGCCCAGTCAGAGATACAAGAAAACGTAGGAAATTCATCCGAGAATGACCGGATTCGCTGGCACCGGTATTCATCTGAATCCCAACCGATAGAATTGGACTGCATTTGGCGGCTTTTGATTCTAGATTGAGCACTAACCCGCGTGGGAGTTCTTTTATTTTCTTTGTTGCTTTTCTGTTTTTTCCCCTTTCGTCTGAAGAATGACGTCTTCACGGGCGCCAATCCCGTTGTTACCGCCACTGCTTAGCTCCAAATTGTCTCACTGAAAAAGTTAAAGCAATTTCCTCTTCTCGTTCTTGGGGGCGTTTTTTTTGGTCCATTATCTCCAGATAATTACCGGGGGCTGAGGGTTGATGGCTGAATGTTCCCACTCCAGCCATCTGCAGATAGTGGGGTTATCATCGTGACACGCAGGTTTGTCACGTTTGCTGGCATACTGACAAAGTAAAACAAAAAAAAAAATATTGTACTGGCATGGTGACAAAGTGAAAAGTTCTGCTAGCAATGTGACATGGTTAAAAAAAAAAAAGATATGGCACGGTGACACGGTGAAAGTTATGCTGGCAATGTGACATGGTGAAAATTTGTTCTGGTGTATGCTAGTATAGTGACAAAAATGAAAGATTATGATTTACAATGGCCCTGTGGCTCCGTTGAAAACTGTGATGTATCCTGGCAGGGTGAGACATTGGAAAGGCAGCGTAGCGTTACCTGTACAACGTGGTCAAGTGTAAATTTGTGACTGTGGCCCTACTGTTCTCTGAGTCCAGATGCCTCAGGAATTAGTGACTTGATTGTTCTGTTCTTAAAATGTTTTCATTTTCATTATCCTTTCGTATAAGAATCTAGTTTACTCCAAAGAAACGATGTAACAGAAACCCAGTTGCGACTCCATAACTGACTAGAAATTTTAATTAAGGAGCGATTTTCCAAGTATCTTTCTACTTGGCCCGACTTGTTGCAGAGCGCTAATTCGTTGTCGAAACCAATTGAAACGGTCTGGAATATCCCACGCCCACTGCTTGTTTCCAAAATAACTAAGTTTCAGCTTGGCACATTTTTTTAAACTCAAGAACTACAAATTATATCCGCTGGCCCACCGTGGAGACATACCAGGCCAGGCGCCAAGTCAATTAACTGCATCAGTGTCCACCCTGGTATGCAGTATTTAAACAGGACCGTCCACAGTAACCTTCAATCCCGGGGGTACACTGAAACCCAAACATCCCTCAATAATATTTGTATCTTGTGAACAAGTGTCTTGGCTGGCCAGTCGATGGGATGTTCATGTTTTGAGTTCTAAGTGTGTTTGGAAAAAGTACGACAACAAGATAATGGCCATGTTGTGCTAGGAAGAAGCATGCTAGTTGTCACAGACAGAATGTATTGCAGAACGGCAGGGCGGAAGAAGACCCTACCAGAAGAGCCCACCAATCCCCGCGGTTTTTGTTCCATGTATTTCGTGTATTATTCAGACCTTAATTAAAATAAATTAAAAAGTCATGTCCCCTTTTTGTGTAAGTTAATGGCATCGTGCAGACTATTTGGGTCTTTTGACCAAAGTGGATTTTGTTTCCACCGTCGAATGTGTTTTGGAAAGTTCAAAAGTCAGGGTTTAGTCTTGGCTCACCGGCCACAATAACCGTTTGGTTGGCAAAATGGCCGAATTTACGGGTTTGGTAGTCGGCCACAGACTGGTCACAAACAACAACAACAACAACAGCAGCAATAGCAACACCTGTAAGTTGCTTGGCTATATATGGTTCAAACAGCAGACCCCATCTAGAGCAATGATTCCCAGGCGGGAGGTCCTTGGCTTCCAGGGGAGGAATTTCAAACCTGAGTGGAGAAATTCTGGCCAGTTGAGGGGGGGGGGGGGGAGAAGGTGTGAGCTGGGACTCGGAGAAGCACCGGTAGGAAGATTTTCCAGTTTTCTCTTAAGTCCCTCTCCTTCTCGGCACTACATTTCACGGAAACAGAACTGCCACCGCCGCTACCATTGTCACAGCCACCATTACTACCACAGTTGCCAACAGCAACAGAAGTGGCCGAGACAAAAAGGACTTTGGGGCACAAAAGAATAAGAAAACCACCTCAGACTTCTCGTTTTTCCTGTATTCTGGTCTTTTTTTTTTATGGGAGTTATTCTGTTTCTACCAATTCTATCTCATGTATAAGTGAAATAGATGCATATGGAGATGGGGGGGGGGGGAGGGGGGGGATGGAGAGGAAGATGGAGATAAGTTGTTGCTGATTTCTCTTGGGGAAGGAAGGGGTGGCTGGATTGAAAGTGAAATGGAGGCTAGGTTGTTGTTCTCTTTGGGGCGGGGATATGAAGGGAGAGAGGGAGGGAGGGGAAAAAGTAGGAAGTAAAGGAGGGATGGATTAGGAAATGAGGAGAAGCAGTAAAAAACTGAGAAGACAATTAAAAGGAGGGCAGAAAGAAAGTTTCAGGTCAGATGATGTAATGTGCACGCTGCAGGGTTAGGGAGGTACAGACACAATTCTGGCCCAGTGTGAAATGTAATAAAATGGACATAAAATGATGATGCGCATTCTGAATTTGTGGGGTAAGTTATTGGTCTGCGTTCTTAACCTCTGTGTCCGTTTACACTGACCTGCCCGAAATTAATAGGACATGGGGAATTTGGGATGCAAAGTTATTGTTTTTTCATGGTTCTGTTGTTGTTTCTATGGTTAATTGCTTGCCTTCTGGAGTTATCTTGTATTCATCTTTGTTATTGCATAGCCAGACATAAACAAGATAGATAGATTGGTAGAGGAGGATAATGTAAAGATTGGAGAGATTAGATGGGCAGAAAGGTAAATCGATAGATGGATGGATGGATGGACGGTTGGTGGATGGATGGATGGTGGATGGATGGTTGAGTGGATGGATGGATGGTGGATGGATGGTTGAGTGGATGGGGGGGGTGCATAGATGGGGGATGGATGGATGGATGGATGGATGGATGGGTGGGTGGGTGGGTGGATTGATGGATGGACTGATGGAAGGATGCAGGGAAGGAAGGCTGAATGGATTAATGGATGGAAGAATGGGAGAGTGGGGGAGACGGATGACGGAAAGATGGGTGATGGATGGCTGAATGGCTGGATGGATGGTTGATAGATGGATGGGTGGGTGGGCGGATGGGCGGATTTTGTGAATTTGTAGTTATAGGCGCGTCAGCGCGATGACCGTCATTTTGCGTCTCTCGCGGTTTTCCGTTATCTCTCTTCAGGCTAGCTTTCAGCCCTCAGATGCCTATATGATGGCAAGGAAGAAGTCAGGGAAACAAACCTACAGAAAAAACAAATAGGAATTGTTTACCCTAGTAAAAAGAATAAAAAAAATCTCACTAACTTGTCCCATGAAACTACCCACTCAAGACAAAACCCGGGGTACACTCACTGTGTGGATACCAGATTTATATGGAACAAAAGGAAGAAAGAAAGAGCAAGATAGGACAAAGGGTGTCACCCAAGGGCTGCCGAGAAGTTGCAGTCTCTGGGTGACAGCCCATCGTTGGTGGGCTTACACCACCTGCAGGTGGAGGCAGTGAGCCTATTTATATGCCCCGGGTCCACATGGGGGCGGCGGGGGGGCATATGAACGGATTAATGGATGAATTATTGATGGACGCATAAATTGGTGTATGAATGGATGGGTGGATGAAAGGGTAGGTGGAATAATAGGTAAATGCATGACGATGGGTGGATGGATGGGTAGATGGATGGATAGATTGGTGGATGAATGGATGGATGAACGACTGAGAAACGAGTAAAACGGATTAGGGTGAGAGGATCCATGGATAACAAATAATTAGCAGGAGGAAGGATGGGCGAGTCCAAACTTGATGTCTGATAAACTGTTTTGAAATTAGGCCAGTAATACATATATGCCGGAGCCATTGCCCTTGATGGTTCAAAGTATCAGTTTTCACATTGATATTGTGTAAAAAATTCACTGTGGGTTTGGCAACAATAGCCAGACCCCTGTGCTAGACTAGTCAGACACTTATTTTTTTTTTTTTGTGCCTCAATGGTTGTCAGAGAGTTCTACATGGAACTGCTTCAGTTTCATGGTATACAACTGTTGTTTTTCATCGACCGAGACAAAAAAAGGAAAAGGCGAGTGTGCCTCTAATTTGTTATTGTTTTGAATTTCTCACGAGCATTATAACTGTCAACAATGAGGAACATAATTACCCCGGATAAAGTAGAAAGAGATAAATAAAATATTGTATTCAGTTAATGTGTGTTTATGCAACGCATTTTCATGTTTATGTGCTAAATTCAGTGGAAATTACTGCATATTTCCACAGTTGGACAAACATTGATATTTGCTCTATTCTGTCACTGAGTCTGTGGGCGAATGAGTGAATATTTGGATGAGTGAGTGAGCGAGTAAATGTGGGGGCCCGGGGCTGAGTGAGTGAGTGAGTGAGTGAGTTAGACGGGAGAGATGTAATTATTTTTCACACACACACACACACACACACACACACACACACACACACACACACACACACACACACACACGCACGCACGCACGCACGCACGCACGCACGCACGCACGCACACACACACACACACACACACACACACACACACACACACACACACACACACACACACACGCACACACACACACACACACACACACACACACAGAGAGAGAGAGAGAGAGAGAGAGAGAGAGAGAGAGAGAGAGAGAGAGAGAGAGAGAGAGGCAAGATAAAGTAAGTGAATGGAGCAATCTGACAGACTGGCATAACAAACTTGCAAGTTATGCATAGCTGTTTGTCCTACAGTGAAATCCGCTCGTCTGTACTCAACGGGATGGCACCAAATTAACTTAACCCTGGTTTAGTGATTGGCTCAATTCAGAGATATCCCAGGTCACATGATGTGAAAGCGGACCAAGGGATAGTGGATTTCCATGGCAGACTCTGTGTCATGTCAGAATCTCTTCAGAAACCTTATCAGAAATAAGAAACAGAGAGAGAGAGACAGAGAGAGAGAGAGAGAGAGAGAGAGAGAGAAAGAGAGAGAGAGACAGAGAGAGAGAGAGAGAGAGAGAGAGAGAGAGAGAGAGAGAGAGAGAGAGAGAGAGAGAGCATGAGAGACTTACTTCATTCCAGTCCTATCAAAATGTGGCGAAAAGAAAAGTATGTTGCAAATCTCCCTTGAAAAGCAATACAGAAACGATACCAAACGATAAAACCCACAGGAAAAGGTTGGACAAAAGAAAACTTTCGGCCATACAGATTTTCTGGTGTTTTTTATAATATTCTGGCCTTTCCAGTCCTCCATTTCGATTTGTCTCTGAAACTGAAGAAGGTCCATCAACAAGGATAAACAGACTTTTCTTCTTCCAATCACAGTCACAATAAGAATGTATCTTATAAGACAGTATTCGAGTCTTGGGTGGAAAGACCTCCAGACAGAGGGCCAATCGGAAAAGGAAAGTAGAAAGTATTATAGAGATGCTGAGACAGCATAATAATCCCATCAGACGATTGGATTTCTGTGTATATGTGGAAAGTATGGAAAGATGTAAAGACAGTAAGAGTGATGAAATATATTATTATGTTATATAATAATGTATCCATCACTGTGTGTGGTGGTGAGAGAGAGAGAGAGAGAGAGAGAGAGAGAGAGAGAGAGAGAGAGAGAGAGAGAGAGAGAGAGAGAGAGAGAGAGAGAGAGAGAGAGAGAGAGAGGGCGTTGCGCTGGATAATGCTGCTCACCTTCCTCCCCCTCCCTTCGATTCTCCTCTCCTTTCCCTTCCCCTCCCTTGCCCCCGTCCCCTCCACTTCTCCCTCTTATGATGTTGCACCAACTCTACGAGACTGTCCTTTGGTGCGCTTGTGTGCGAAAATGGCTGCTATGGACTGTGGTTCAAACAAATATAACAGTGCGATAGCCAAATGCTAAAACAATATAATATAACAGTTTGCACCTGTATTTTTATTTAATGGTGGAATCGCGCACTGTATGAGATTAGACTTAACAGAACTCTTGTCCTTGATTGGCCAAGAGCAGTTTTGGGGACAGTCCTGCTGTAGTAGTATAGATGTACAGATATACTTGCACGGTTTCATGATAGGGCTGGCGAGCTGTCTAATGTTAATGGCATCACACAGTCCTGAATGTAAGCATCCTTGAACTTGAGGATTAATTTGCATTGCTTTCTTGGAGGTGGCCGTCATGAGTGGCGGGTTCCGAAAGCAGTTCGAAAGTACCAATTTAGTAGTCAATGGAAGAAAGGGTCAGGGGAGGCGATTGAGGAAACTAATTACAAGGCCGTTATGATTGATGCCCCTGTCACAAGTATAATAAAGACTTTGAAAGCCAGAAGTTTACCAATTGCCGTTACTGTGTGGGGCAGATAAAAAAGAGTTTGAACATGATAAATGGAAATAAAAAACAGGGTTAGTCATGGAAGGAAATGATGCCTTTTCGCGGCGCTGCAGAGAAATGAGCTCCTGCAATCTTTATTTCAAATCAGCATTATCGAATGAAGGACTTGCGGAGCTTAAAGTAGAAGTTTCCCAAGTGCGCTGTTATGCGAAGCAGATAAAAAGATTTTAAACATGATAAATGTAAATAAAATTCGGGCCAATTGTGATAGGAAACACGTCTTTCGGTGGACTTGCAGAGAAATGAGTTCCTAATATCCTTATCTCTAACTCACATATTGAAAAACATTTTGTATTGTGTAGCTTAAATTAATTCTAAGAACTAGAAATGAAATAAAAGACTTATTTTCTTAAAAAAGGAAATAGTTTTGTCCGAATGAAACATTTTGGAGCTACC
This sequence comes from Onchidella celtica, assembly GCA_963931925.1. Taxonomy (NCBI): domain Eukaryota; kingdom Metazoa; phylum Mollusca; class Gastropoda; order Systellommatophora; family Onchidiidae; genus Onchidella; species Onchidella celtica. The sequence continues at coordinate 27,213,738 of OZ007570.1, forward strand.
CCTGACATAAAAGTCGTTAAACTTTTCCACAAAATATTATTAAATCAAAAAAGTAGAAAATCTGTGGGCTCGCAGCAAGCCTGGAGTACAGTCATACCGAGGCTTTGTAGCTTACACACTTTTCTTTTTGCCACATTTTGACTTTTATATATTTTTCAAGTAAAGCACAAGAGTGCCCATCAGTTTTACCCATTAATGCGTATTCTGTGACATTGTGAATTGCAGTCGTCACACAATGTCATCTCTTGTCAAGTTGGTGACAGCATAGATAGGAAACGGTGCAGATCTATTCATACCTGACCACATTTGAACAAGGCCGTCGTTAGCTCTAAAGTAATAAAGTAATAGTTTTGTGTAAAGTTGCTAATGACCTGTTGAGTATACCTTTGAGTATGTCAGTTGTGGTCCTTAAAAAAAAAATGCTACCCATAGAGAAATGTCTGTGTTCCCGTCACAAATAGACAATCTTCCGATTTAGTTTTGGACTAGAGTCTTCTATAATCTGGACCAGGGCTCTGCAAACCTTTTTGAGTGTTGATCCATTCTGAAATTTTTCATCCTTTATTTACCCTTCCACGAGCAAATAGACAAATAAATGAACAAAGAAGAAAGAAAGAATGACCGATAAAGTTTTCATTTTGAATTTTACAGCAGGCTGTCATAAATCATATTTAGGACTTGAGTCCTAATTTAACTAAGATTGGCAAGGGAGGAGGTAAGGATGAGGCGGAAGGATGCAAAAATAATCATATCCATATAAAATTTCTTTTGAATAATAATATTATTATTACATTACAGATAAGAAAAGAGATTTAGGGGAGAGCTCATCAGTAATCCCCACCTGTCCCTTCGTGCTCTGCAGGCAAAAGGAATCTATTTGAACATCTGTCTTGGAAAACCAATTCGTGAAATGACCCTCGACAAACCTGTCCGATCCATTGTCATTGCTACATAATTGCTGGGAACGACAGGTCCAAGAAGTAGCTCCCTTTATTGCACGTGCCCGCAGCATGATTAGACCAACATCTCACCCACGCAAAATATTTCCCAATCTTCCAAAAAAAAAATAAAAAATGCGGGTTTCATCCCTTTCTATTAATTTTGTTGTTCTAATTTTGTTGTAGTTTTTCTGTCGTTTATCTATCCCATGGACCCGCATAACCAGCTGCTCAGCTGCCAACAAAACCTGATTAGTTTGTATCAGAGGCTGAAATTACCGAGTTTATCACTTCAGAAAATAACAGTATAGCCTAATGTCATTTTGATTTCATTGTGGTATTACATTTTTAAATTATCCCACAGTTTCTTATGTATTAGAACTGATTTAACAAAAGTAGCAAAGCACGTTGTTCTATATTCAGAAACTGCCGTAGAGTCTGGTAAAGGATAAATCATGAACTTTTCTGGAGATGGTCTCAGAAAGTCTACTTGGTTTGTTTCTTCTCTGTTCAAATGAAATTAGAGCGTTCAGTGGTGTGCAAGATGAGGTTACGGACCTGGCGACGTTGCACCAGTTCTCAGAGAATTAGTTATTCTCACTCAGCAGCATTCTGTCTTCACGATGCAAGATTTTAGATTTTGGAAACCCTTCATGGCGTCTGTAACACGCTTACAAAACCCTCCTTGCGCGTGGCTTTGATGAGGTAGAGGTTCGTGGTTTATATTAATGGAACATTTGCAGTGTCTTTTTCAGCGATTTCCAGGCTGCTCGACGCTATTGCTTTTGAGAAAAAGTAAATAAACAAGTTTTTGCGCAGAACTGTTGGTAATTTTACATTGTCTTCTTTAAGGTTAGACCATTTTCATTTCTGTCGACCCTTCTTGGCTTGGCCTTCTTTTCACCCCAATTATGAGACATAACGCACGTCGTTTTCGCTGCTAAAGTCGGTAAATTAGGCGGGCCATAGTATAAAGTTACACACTGGCATACAAAAACAGTTGTCTGTGCCAAACATAATATTTGTCTGAGAAAAGATAATCCATCGTCTGCCTAAATGGCAGTTCACTGTTATCTGTAAATTTGAATATCCTGGCCCGGTTTATCGAAAGTATGGCCAAAAATGTTAATTTTCAAGGCGAGTGGGGCTGGGATTGGAAAATAAATACAAAGAAACAAAACAAAACAAAGAATTTTTCTCTCTTCTTCCCCCCGTTTTCCAATGAATAAAAGATAATGCTATTAGTATTAAGACTTGAGTCTGATCTGTGCGTGATTTTGGCAGTTAGAATAAGATAGGAGTTAAGGCTTGTCTAGTCCGTGTTCGGGACCTTGCCAGTTGCGACCAAATTATCACAAATTTGCGAGTAAAATATGTGGTGATTATCACCGGAGAGTGAAACCAGCAAAAGGAGCGACAAATGAATTTTAGGAAACCAGAACTCTGATGTGAAGGAGAATTTATTTAGGTTGTTACATTATAGTTTCCATCCAGTGGGTAAATAAAAGAAATATTTTTTAAAGGTTGTTATTATTATTTTTTTTGTATTTACCTCTTACCTGGAAGAATTCCAGTTTGACTTCTATTTGCAATGAAGTTGCTGGCAAGGTCTCTGAGGAAAGTATTAGTCTTTCGAATAAGTCTGATAAGGGTATTTTTATACTCGGAAAATGCGCCCCTTGGGCAAAGAACATCACATTTCAGAGACGGGATTATAGCGGAATATTCACACGGCTATTTTTAAGCCAGGTCTAACAATCGACGAAGTAGAAGATGTTGGGACAAAGAAAAGATAGATGGAGATTGAAAATAGGATGAGAATGGCGGCGACTCCGATCTCATCAGACTTTATAGCACTGTGGACGGGAGAAATGAATATTATTTCGAAACAATCTGTGGTATTTTTGGATTGGCTGGGGATTCCTGAGAGAAAATTATCGTGATCAACACCACAGGACAGGAATCTTAAAACAGCCTCTTTATTACAGGAGATGTCATTAAATCAGGGTACGCAGACCTTGTCATTAGGACATGATTAATGTATGGGGTTCCGTGCCAGAGAAGATGGTTTTTAATTAATCCACTGTCTCTGTCACGAACTTGTCTTTTTGCGACATTGGCATTTGATAAGGTGTGCGATCTTGGCTATATAAAGTAATGATTTATTTCAGGATATGAGGTGGGTATAGAAATTGAAACTGGTGTTGCTTTAAGCGAGAGGGATATTCTTTCAGTTTCACTCAAAATTTTTTTTGAAGCCCGCGGATATATTTTAGATGTCACTATGGAGACGAAAAGATGATTGCTAAAGTGCTGTAGTGAGGAATGCTAGGTACTGAAATGGCCTGTGGTAGAGGTGGGGATGGCGTCGGAAACAAGAGACATTATAAGGCCTATGCAACTTCAGCTTTCTCCCTTGTTTGTGTCTCCTCATTTGTCATACACAGCGTGCATGTTCAAGTGTTAATATAACAAAGTGCTTCCTTACATTGCGAGTGTCTTTGGAATAATTAGATTTCACTCAAGACCTCTGCAATCCATGTGATGATCCCATGGCCGAGTGTGCAGTCAGCTTCTGACAAAAGTCTCTCATGTCAAGAAGCAATGAGCGTGGTCACTATCAAGATGAGTGATACAATGGGTGACTAAATTCTAGAGGTTCTAATGTAGCTACCACCCACAAGACTGCTATAGAACACCAATTTCTCATGTCCATAGAAAGTACGGAAGTCAAGGGCGGAAACACTAAGCCTTGTTTAAGGCTCATGGCGCACTGAGTCCAGTCCAAACTTTCTGTTTTGTCTCAATTTTAGTGTGAGATGTAAACTATGAAGTTAAACGGAAAGTGGCGCATTGGCGAAACCCAAACAAGTCTGTCTTACTAGTTCCGGCTGGTCAGAACTGTCTTGAGTCAGGTAGCGGAGAACGAGACCACTCGCACGAAGTCAAAATAGATGGAAAAAACAACAACAACACAAAAAAAAAAAAAAACAGACTCAACTCAGCCCTCCACCACCCTATCGCGAGTTCTCTACCCGTACCCAGGAAGATCTCCTTTAGCCTAGACTCGCTGTCTCAAGAGTTTCAACATATCCACACACTTGTGGACGTAATCAGACTTTGATCAAGTGCTTCCAGACACTCCACGTGAAGAGTTCGAAAAACAACCACACTTGCGAAAGACAGGAAACACGACACATCAGTTAAGATTTAGACTAGTCTGGTCAGGCCCAGGTCTCGTGACTATCAGTGTTGTCTTAAAACCTCTTTAAGTGATTGAGATTCGATCAAAGAGACCAAGAGACGGTTCTTGTGGCGTGAATGATAGTAACTGGAATTGAAGTCTGTGTGTGAGCTCTGGAATTTGCAAGTGCTACAAAATTTTATCAGTTACGAGAGATAAATGACAAAGAGAGAGGGGGAAAACGACCACTCTAACCTTATGTTTGGCTTCCCCCAGCATGCTTTGATTTTCAATACATTACACATTTTGATTTCTTTTGATTATCTCTCTTTTAATTGTGTAGTTTGATCTTGGTTTTCGTTTTCTTTTGGAGACAGGAACTCCAGTCTGAGTGACAGTGGCAATTTCAGCACGCTCAGTGACTCCTGATAGGGCTTAAATGCCCTGGTGCAGTGTGGCATTAACCGCGTAATGTTTTCAGTCTGCGCGTCACGCCAATTTTCAGGGACTCTTGATTACGTTTACGTCCGTCCACTTGCTCGTTCACGCGAAGACACAAGTCCTAATGGGACGTCAATGGAATATATTATCTGGGTAAATGTCTGTGAAAAGATAACTATTTTCAAATTCAAGGTCACTCTGTACGTCGGTCGCGTGTGAGGCAGCTACAGATGTCTGGGGCACAGGGCTGTCTGTCAGGAAAAAATTGTTTCAATTCATGCACGGGGGGTCTGTTTCCTCGGGTCTGTGTAGGCAAGCATGATCGATTGTAAGTGTTACTTCTGAAGAATATTTTCAGCGTTGATTATTCTTCACACACCCCCCCCCCCCCGGCCCCCTCCTTTTTTTTCTGTCATAAAAAGCATTCCTGTCACACCTGCCTGATATTATGTAGCATCCCATGTTTCCCATTTCCAGGTGCTAAACAGTGTGCAGCGATTCTTAACCTTTAAACTCGGTGAGAGCACTCATGTACTTCTCGGTTGTTAGATTAATTCCACGGCGCTGTGTTCTTTCTTTCGGTATTAAATTCTATTTAGGGAGATCAAAATGAATGTTGAACTTTTGACCGTTCAATAGCTCGAAAATGCCAACGACCCATGTGGTGAAGTATCTTTTCAAAGAGATCATTTGCAGGGAATGAAAAATTTCTATTTCTGATCATTACTCTGGTGGAATACCAGGTACAGCTTTGGTGTCGGCATTTAGCAGAGAGATCTGTAATTTTCTTACGGTGCGTAAAATTACCGCCCTCAGATGTCATTTGATCGTGTTACTGAGAAAGGTTGAGGACCGCCAGCCATGTGAAATTATCAGTTTCTTCCGTAATTGGAGCTGACGTTGGCGTCCGCCTTCACAAACCGGGTGGCTTCAAGTCCAGGACAAATTTCAGAGTCAGTCCGTCATCTGACACGACGTAATCACGTGATACTTTATCACCTGGGGCCAGGTCATAAATCGATTAAATATCAGACCAGGATGTTTTGATGACTTTCACAATCTGTCTAAGTTCCTAGTTAAACATGATCTGTAAAGAAGGTTTCTGTGGGAAAAAATCTCTGATATTGAATAGATATATAAACGATGTCTGAGAATACAGATCTGTAGCAAGTTACGTTCTTTTATGGCGCTTTCTATTTGAAAATATGTACAGGACATACACGAGAGAAAAACTGTGTAAATGTGGTTTCGTTTTTCCAGACATCTGTCCCGAAAAAGATTGCGCGGATCTGATTTACAAAATGAACGAATCCAAATTTCTTGTGGAGGTAAATAACATGAGAATCCCCTCCCCCCCCCCCCCCCCCTAAAATTACCCCTAAAATTAGCATACATACACACCAAAAAAAAATAAAAATAAATAACAAATGTTGAAAACATCACAGTGAACATTATGGGCCTAACCTTAAAGATATTTGTAATATTCACATAGATCAGATCACATAAGGTCGATCTCATAAGGTCGTATTGTCTTCAGTGGAAGTTCCATTTTAGCGTTGGTGCTACTGATGATGCTAAGTGGACACAGATGATGGGTAGCAGTAGGGCTAGCTAAGAGCTTGCGCCGATGGCCAGTTATCCTGTACTTGTTCACTCTCGTAGGGGCCTCACAAAAGCACCACATTTCTTCACATATTTGCAAGTCTGTCATGATATTTAGCTCGTGTTTGACTTTTTTTAAAAAGAAAGGTGGCATGGTTAAAGTATGAGCACTTATGCTGTGAGTCAAATTGTTTGGCTTAATTTGTTCAGATCTTTAAGCCAATAGCCGTCTGGAGGCAGTTACTGTGCCATGCCAAGGGTAATCTTTATAAATCTCGTATCTGCAACTTGCATTGACTTGGAAGTGCTACAAAAAAGCATACATTTTTGGAAAGCTAATTACATTGGCTGTTGCAGTGTTGAAAATTAACCAGTGTAATTGGTTGAAAGTAGCTCTAGGGTTAATTCTGTCACCGTTAAAACTCACATTGATTATACGTTTCCCCTGTTGTTATACTCCCCAATCTTGCCTGTTGGGCAACGGTGGCAAAATGCCGTTAATCTATTGTGATAGACGTGGGACTGTCGGTTGTCAGAAAACCCTATAAACATAGAAAAAAAGACAGTTTTGCGCGGGAGAGAAGCCGTACATAAGCTCATTAGCACAGTGGGTGGAAGTATATCAGTGGTAATTAGCGTGATGTATTGTACGTGCCGGAGGCGGCGGCATAAACCTTTGTATCGGAGGGGCCCAGAGCTCTTTGCCAATGTTTTGAATCCGATAAAGATGCCAATATCTAGACAGAGGCGCACTGGGTATTTAGTGATATCTTATTCAATGGTTTTATTATCTAAGCTCTTTGCCATTTGCGCAAAGTCTGAGACTTTATAATTTGGGTGACTTTGAACAGTTCTGCATATTTGCTAGCATTTTCTTCTCCAAACAACAAAAGTCACATCGAGACCTTAGTTCTTGTTTGTTTAAACTCAACTTTTTGCACAGCTGAGAAACTCGACGTTAAAAGTTTACGGCTTTAGTTATTATTAAGGAGTCAGAATAACAGGTAGCTTGATAAGTGCCACAATACATCCCAAACAAGTGTCAAAGTGTGCATTTGTTACACGTCTTCTACTATAATAAAAGATCTCCAGTTTTTCAGAAAATGGAGGTAGAACAAACAAGAATTTAGGTCGCGACATGGCTTCGGATGTGTTTTGTTTGGCGGGATGGGGGAAGGGAATTGAGTAGGTACTTAATATGGGGGTGGGGGGTGGGGGATTGAGTAGGTACTTAAGTATGACAAATAAGCACTTCAGGACTAATCAAGTCTTTCTTCAATAGTTTTGTATTAACTCTTAATTTAACAAGGTTCCGTCTTCGATTGGACTCGCTCCAGTGTTTTGGTCTTGTTTTGTACAAATGCATAATCCACAAAGGGGTTTTGAAGCGGAGTTTTTTTTTTTTTTTTGGGCTGTTATTTTTATATCAGCGTTGTCCGAGCATGAATCCTTAATAGGAAATATTGGCGGTAAGTGGCCTGGTGTGTCATACTTTATCAGGAAAACTGAATAATAACTGTATGTTTTTTGTACGGGCGTTCAATGGGAGTTGTTGTTGTTGTTGTTGTTTTTATGAGTGATGGTCGCTGGCTCTTCCAAAATGTTTTACTGATGAAGCTTTGAGGGAAAATTGTGTGAATGGGGAAGGAATAACCTGGATATGTTGAGCTGGGAGTGAGGGAGGGGTTGAGGATTGCATTGGATGTGTCTTGTGATAGCTGGGCGTGATGATGGAGCACTGTGTTCAAGGCTCTCATTAAGCTTGTTTGTGTGTGTGTGTGCGAGTGCGTGTGTGTATGAGAGAGAAAGAAAGAGAGAGAGGGGGGGGGGGGGAGGGGGCGAGTTACTGTCATTTTTTATTTGTTCACATATAGGAAATCTGTTATACGGCGATGTATCTGACATCCATTCGTGCCAATACAGCCAGTGTCCAACACGCCAACATTCCCCGGGATTATTGACCCCCCACCCCCTGTCAACCAGAATTACGAAAATGACATACAACAGTGTCATTTGGATCCGCTGCCAATCTGACATAAACACACAAATTCGGCGATCATTTCTTTCTTTCTTTTGTTTGTTTGTCCCCCCCCCCTCTCTCTCTCTCTCTCCCTCCTCTGTGGTCCTCTTCCTGTCAAATCCCAGGGAAGTTCCTGGGGTGGTCAGATGCAGATCTTTTGATTTACAGTACGATAAAGGATCCTTTAATATTAAAATGTAAGATTTTTACATAGAATTTGGGATATTGGGATCGTTTTTGTGTTTCCCAATTTCTTTTTAGATTAGCTTGAGAAGAACATCTTCAGTTTTTCACACCCCCCACCCCCCCCCCCCCCGGCAAAAGTGAATCTCTGACCTTTCTCAACGGTAGAAAAATCTTTTATATACACAACCTTGTCTGGGGCACTAAAGCTGGGTAATTTGTAGTTTGCGACCTTAGTTCCTGTTTGGTCTATCTCCATTTTCTGACAAACTGGAGATCTTTTAGTATACAGGAGAGGTATAACAAATGCACATTCTGACACTTGTTTCAAGTGTGTCTTGGCACTTATCAGGCTGTTTCACAGATTTATCCTAACTCCTGATCATAATAACTAAAGCCCCAAGTGTTTAACGTTGAATTTCTCAATTGTCCGGAAAATGGAGTTGGAACAAGTAAGGACTGAGATCGCGAAATGTTCCCTTAAACGATAAGGATCACGGTTCGTTCCATCCCTGGATTACCAATAATGAAGCTGATGTCACTGACGAGACGTGAGTGACGTTTTCGTGCGAGTGAGTCATGGAACATGAGTCTTAGACCTCATATTGAATTTGCTAATGGAGGAGTCAAACACCTGAGCTCTGTAATGCAGAAAATGTCAGGTATTTGTCGCTAATTCATTATGTCCACAGCTGCATAAAATTTGGGCGGGACAATATCGACACTCTAACAAACTGACGCAAAAATCTCAGTCAGTTTTTCAGTGAACCTCTATGCTGCTTGTTTGTTTGTTTTGGTGGGGTTTTATTCTGCTTTTCAGTCCACCGAGACTGAACCAGAGACGAAACTTGAGCCCCCGTTAGACCACCAATGAGTGAGTACCTTGAAAAAACGGGGAGGGGGATTCGAACTTGGAACCTCTCACACCCGAATACAGACTGTATAACCATGTGTTCAGATCGAGTGTTATTCCTTACATCATTGATATCTATGCTACAGAAAACAAAGGGGATGATGAAATTTGCAGTAGTAATTCAGACCTATGACGATGTTTTGCATGTACAGTAATTCGTATAATTATATTATTATTAATGTTATATAATGTACCCAGGGTATTTTTTATGGTTATTTAACAGAATGCAAAATAGGCAGCCGAGACTCTCAGTGGAATTGGAACACGAGGAACATTACCCAAGAACAGCCGCATTATCGTAGTAGATGAAACATCCACGACTAATTGCAAAAACAAGTGATTACGTAATCGAATCCCTCCCCGGGGTGATCACTGTGTCTCCCATCCGTACCTAATTTCTCCACGTCCTTGGCAGCCGCATTTGAATTATCGGGAACTGATAAAAAACAATAACTGTAACAAAATAACCCCAAAAAGAGGCACAAACCAGACTTACAGCATCCTCTCAATCCTCACGCTTTCAACACCCCCCCCCCCTTAAAAAGAAAAACAAAAAAAAACTACAGAACACTCATGCCCCTGCAAAGAAGTACTGACATCCAACCAGCTACACCAAGACCCGCCCCCAGTGTTTAGTTTATTGAGAGATGTAGGATGCCAACATAATCAGTAAATTCTTCCGATCTAAGTGTGAAACGCGGCTACAGAAACTGTTCGCGATGTCTTAGTTAAAGTTCAGCTGTCAAAATATCAGTGAGGTAACCTGAGTTGCATTGTCGATGAAACAGTGTCAAACTGACAATAGCGACGTGGCTTAGGTTTTCAGGGGTAGAAGGATATGTGTGGAAGCTTAACACAGATGGTATGAAAGGGGTCGAAAATATTATATGCATGGTCATGATTATGTCCACATGCTAAATTAAGCGGAATTGTTTGTTATCTCAGCGGAGGCTTGGGTTGTAGATAGGTCAGAGAGATGATCCTATAGTGTTATCAAATCATTTCCTAAACGAACACCATATTGTGTTAAGCTGTAGTGGTGGTTTTCTTTAAGGGTTAAAAATTGAGATGTTATACTCAAGTCAACATTACCAACAAACAAATCCGTTTTACACCTTCTAAAGACGTAGGATTTGTTAGTGAGTCGAGCAATATAAAATAGGTGCAGCAGGAGAAATGCCCATAGCGAGTGCACGGCATTTGATTGAGACACGGGACAAGTTGGTGCCTTCCGTCATTCATTTCAGCTGAACAAGCATAGGACGCCAGCAGAGATATAATCAGCCCCAAGTTATGATGGGACTTTCAGGATATGCCGAGCCAGAGCATTGCGACAAATCTAGACTGTCATCCATGTGAGAGGTGCTCCAGATCTGATCAAATGTTGGCCAGCAATCGATCGTTGCCCTCTAACGGATGCTGTGCAAATAACCGGGAGGTGATAATTCCTGTGATGATAAAGTCGATGCTGGACGATAGAATGATTACAGGAAACACGCCCGGGTTGATTTATCAATTGACACGGAACAATGGGAAAGACAGTAATGTTGGTTAGCAAAGAAATGTATCCGATTTTCTCTTTTATGATGGCTCGATACCCGTGACTCAAATTGACAGTGACAGACAGGTTGCTCTTTCATTTTCGTCCCAACCCCATTTTTTCCCTCGGACGGCCATGGATGGAAAGTGTATAGCGTGGGTGAGTAATTCCTTTGGCAATCGAATTATTTACAGTGTTTTAGACAACAGAAACGTCGGTAAGTAAACAGCTTTGTCCACTGAAAAGACAAGCATTTGTATGTCATTCATGTTAGGCGGTCAAGATTGACTGTTTGCAGCTGTCCCAGTGACGAAATTGCAAAAAGTGCTCCTGATAGCTTTGCCAAACACACAGCACAGATTAAAATTGTTTTTTAAAGATGAGCCAGTCTCAAAGAGTTGGATATTTGGTAATTAGATAAATACATGCTTCACAGGGACTGATTTCAAACGCGCACAATACAGCAGAGGAGCTACAAAACGTTTATCTTCGGTCATATGTTGCATTTCGACATTTGAAGGTTAGTGGAATACTCCCTTCACTATGACTGATTCTCATTGGTGTCAAAGAGAACGTCTTTTGCAATCCGCGTTTTCAGTGAGGTTTTTGAATTCGATATTTGATGATCAGAGAAATTGTGTTACCTGCTATCTCCTGGAGTTAAAATCTAGATAATTGGAGAGCAATGTCAGAATCTGCAATCAGAATCCTTTTTAATCAGCGAAAAAATGTTCGAAGCGGTGCTAAACACTGCATTAAATTTTGCCAGTGAACATGGACATTTAAATAGTAACACAATTAATTGTTCGGTTTTGTCGACCATATGACTGCGGATGAGAAGATAATCTGAACAGGGCATGAACTCTCAGTAAATGTTCAGTAAGACATCAGTTCTAGATCCTGTTCTGCTGTGTCTGGCATGAGAGCAAAATCCCGTGTCGACCTCTTATTGATTTTGTGTCTATCAACGCTTCCTCCTTGTTTATGTACGGGTCAGTTCAGTGTTGAAGTGTCCTTGTGGGTTTTATCTGTTCTCAGATTTCGCCTCTGCGTGACTTAATTTGGCTCTAAGGCATTTCCGCCGCCCAGTTTGAGCACCCTCATGCCCACTCGTGAGGGCACGACTGTCCAATACATTTATCAAATATTGGGTGTGGCATATTTTGGAATAGTTGGGGTTAGGGTGGTCGGGGAGTAAGTGGGTCTAATTTTGTGAATTTTGTTTGAAGTATGCCTTTTTTGTTTGTTTTTGTATATTTCTTTAATCCCAATAGGTAAATTTGCGTTTGTGCCATTGCAGCCCAGTTACAACTGGAGCAGACACGTGGTCGCCACAGTGCCGCGCTGATCGGCGGTTTTTGTTTGGGGGTGGTGGTGGTAGGGATAAATTTTATCTAATTTTGCCCGGGCAACAGCCTGTTGGGCCTGCTCTTTTCGATTTCCAACTGCCAAGGTTTCTTTAACGTGGGCAACGCGCACATGGGCCCTCCGAGCTTTTTGTCCTTATCCGAGAACACTAAGTGCTCGATCCTACCTACCATAGGATCAGGGACGGGAAGGCATGAGAAAAATCCAAAAATTCCAATATCCCTGTACCGACCGGGATTCACGGTACTTTCGGCATGAGAGACGAGCACCCTGCCTCTAGACCACCGTGTCCCCCAATTTTTTAAAGTGTTTAGAGTTGAGGAACTGGCCTGGGGAAGTCAGGGCCACAGAAATCTCATGGGTTTGGCTCCAGACATTGATGACGTTGTGAGGTCAAAGGATGATTTTCTTAATCACGTAAGTATCGGTGGCTTCTTTTAATGAAAGAACGAAAGAAAATATTACCTTGCAGAACTAGTCCAGATAAATTGAACTCAAATAATAAATCTAGCAATTTTCTTCAAAGCAATTTAATGAGAGGATAAAGCATGCATGTTTAAGCCCTGATGTGTTTGAGACAAGAGCTGTGCTGAGTTTTTCATGAAGGAGTGTGGTAGTTGAACAAACTGAATAGATATTGCGGATACTTTAAGTGTCATCAGAGGGTCCGGTGGGAATAGCATGCAGTGGGGATGGGTACACGGCTGCAGTGGTGCATGAAGACGTCCTTCTTAAATGGGTCATAATCTTCATTATATTTTAATATTCAGCTTTTTCGTACCCATCCACTACCTTATGGTTCTGCACTATAGATGTTTCTCCCACTGTATAAAGACAATGACACTGTAGACATTTTATTTTTGTTTCTTTTGGTACCTGCATGCTCAACATTCACACTGTTTTGATTTAACAAATTAATGTTAACGAGCCAGAATGATTAAGGCGAGATACAGACGGGGTAAGGGAAAGATGTGCGGCAAGGCCGGACAAACCCTTTAAATGTGGAACCAGCTGGCCACTGGGACCGTAAGCAGGAACACGCTCGGATGGATCTTGGAGCGGGGAGAAGAGCACTTATGATGATGCCCGGTGTGCTAAGATTCTAGTTCCTGTCATCAAATCAAATCAAATGAGCAACGACAAGAAAATAGCAAAACAACTTGTCTGTAATGACCGATAAGGATGTTCTCGCTCGCTTGTTGTTTGAATACAAACCCAGCAGCTCCTGTCCTTCTTTCGTTCCGAAGACTTCTCCGCCCCCATTTTGAACGATTTCTGCTCACCCCCTCCCTCCATCTTGTCAACATCCCGATCAGTCTATGACATTTTTCAGACTCTGATTTTTCCTCCAGCCCGTTCCATTCAGTTCCATAAGATCAAAAACGTTTACCGGAAGTCTTTGTGAATGACTGCAGGGAAGATCAGAAGATGTTAACTTCAAAGCAACATTTAACCTTCACTTTTAATCTTTCATCTATCAGAATAAAAACTGTTTGAACTAGAAATAGTTTTCTTTTGCTGTTGATATTATTATTGGGGGGGGGCGGGGGGGCGGGGAGGGGAATCGAGGCCAGGACAGATTTGCCTGATGGGGGCAGAATGAAGTCTGACCATCAACAGTGATATTCGTTGATTTCACTATAAGTAAGCCAGCTGGCTTGAACAGGGGGGGGGGGGGGAGGAAAGGGAGAAGGAACGAAAAGAGAAAGAAAGACGAAAGTAAAAGAAAGAATATTTGTAAGTACATGTATTATCGAATAGATTTGAGAGAGAATGAGAGAGACAGAGAGAGAGAGAGAGAGAGAGAGAGAGAGAAAGAGAGAGAGAGAGAGAGAGAGAGAGCGAGAGAGAGAGAGAGAGAGAGAGAGAGAGAGAGAGAGAGAGAGAGAGAGAGAGAGAGAGAGAGAGAGAGAGAGATGATTTCTTGGAAGATACACGGGTTTGTTTGAAAACTATATTGAGTGTTTAGTTACTCCCCACAACTGAACTATCGCGCCGATGATTAAAAAAGAATAGTTATCAGAGACTCCAGAGACGCCAAAAAAACAAAACACTTCTGCGGTATCTTGGTGAATACAGAATACATTTTGTAATACAGATTGATTTTCTGAATACTTTGTCTGAATGTGATGGAAGCCCTATGTATAGATAAGATGTGACATGATATGTGGAGGTGAAAATAAAAACAACAATGCGGATTGAAGATGAAATTCGAGTATTTGCATAACGAATAAGATTCATTTAGAAATGAGAGACTTAATCAGATAGAAATGGGTAATAACAGTGCCTGTGGCAATATTTTGCTATAAAATGTTAAAGGAAGTGGCGGCAATTTTTTTTTTATAGTTTCATCCCCAAAAAGTGGAAAAAGGAGTAGCAAAAATACTTTAAGGCTTATTTAGAAGTTGCTTTTCAAACTGCGTCAATTCTGCAATTACTGCCGCAACGAAATAATACTAATTTAATACCTTTTTTTTTTTGTCTTGTTTCAAAATAAGCTTGTTTTGCAAAATTTTGGATTTTTTTTTTTTTTTTTACTAAAACTTTATGTCAATAAACGATAGCACTGGAGACTCTGAGATCTCGAAAGTCGTAGACTAAACATGGTATTCCAAGACAAAAAGGAGGCAACCTGTTTGTGACAGTAGTGTAGTATAAAGTTTAGGTTCAGTTGGCCTCCATTTGGTAGTGAGGCAAAATGTTCCCTTCTCGTGTCCATTATAACGGACGTTTGCGAGGTGCAGTACCATATATCTGCAAATCCACCCTGAACAGCCCACATCCTAAGAAACTGACGAAAAAAAAAACAAACTGTGGGGTTTCCACATCCAAAGACCTGACCTGCTAGAAATACTACAGTTAGATCATAACATAGCCGTACAATAGCTCACATAAAGATCATGATTATTTCCAGAGGAGGAATAGCTGGCTAAGGTATTGCTACGTGAAGACTGCTTGTTACGGTGCTGTAGAAATTAATACTCGACTGGTCAGTTTCTCTTTCAAACATTCATTTACTACCTATTTTAAGCCACCAGCACCAGAAAGACAGGCACAATAAGAGGCTGGAATGCAAAACAAGAAAATGAGATTTGATGAAGTCCAAGGGAGATTTACAAGAGAGTTACAGCTGAAGTGAGACCTTTAGATACCCTGGCCGCTGTGCCCTGACAATCATGCTAATGAGGGGCAGATTGATGGAAAGATTTACTAGAATTAGTGCCATGACGACCGTCTGGGCAGAAGTCGGGCAGGCAGATTGAAAGATTTCAATGGGACTAATTCTAAGGCAGGCCTGAAGATAAGTGACACTTAGGTAAAACCGTTTAGGAAGAATTCAACTCTTAAATTGTCGGGTATTTTACCTTATTGTCGTATTGCGTTTTGCCTTTTCGAGAAAAATGAGGAGTGATAGATTTAAAGGTTGCGTAAAATCAGGGTTTTGTTCTATACGGTTTAAAATCGAAACTTGCATAAAAGTACCCACAAAAATCCACCCATAATATGACACTTATACATAATGAAATGGGAGAGACTTTCAAATTGGACTTTCAAGACAGAACTTCAAAATCGGCAAAATGTCGTATGCAACCATAATTATGGCAAATACCCCTCGAAATGACCATTCAACCCAGCTATAACTCTAGGACGCCTATTTTTTTTGTGATAGGAATTAAAAACAAAGGATAGTTTTTTACATTACACTTTTGTGCACGTGCGCGCCAGTGTTATGAGTGTTTGTTAGAAATATCTTGTCAATAACCCCCGCCTTTGTTCAAGCCGCCTAATAGGAACACCGGATATTGCCGTCAGTTCAAAAATGTATGATACTGACAGGAGAGGATATTGAATCTATCAAGGTGTTTACTTTCAAGAAGAGGTGGCGGAAAATAAATGTCCCTTCTTTTCATGATCGACAATAGGTTGTAATTCCTTTGTTTTTCTTTTTAAGAAGGCACTGACCTATATCGACACATGAAAACTATAACAAAGGGCCGGTGGTGATTCAAAATAAATAAACGAATAAATAAATAAGTAAATAAATAAAAGAGTGTGGGAGTGAAAGTGAAATAGAATATGAAGTTAATGAAGTAAATGAATAATATACAGATTATGTCCATTCAAGGGCCAGCCAGAGAATGTACTTTTTACGAAAATTAAGAGCTTTTAATGTTGATAAAACGCTGCTTTTCCTGTTCTACAGAGCTGCCACCGAAAGCACAATAACTTAGTGTGTTACAGCATGGGGTAAAGGGGAGAGGGGGGGGGGGCAATGCAAGAGAAAGTGACAAGAATAAACTTAACAACACAATCATCAACTGATCAAGAAAGTATGCAACATGACAGACCTGGCATTTTTCACATTTAACCATCTATACTTATATGCTTGTGTGAAGAAATTCAAATCCATCTTAAATGACAGCTACCATCCCCTGTTTCATCAAATTTCTAGATCATCCAAGAGCAACAGAAGAATACATATGAAAACAAACAGAGAAAGATACAGAAGATCGTTTTTGCCTTCCGCAATTCACCTCAGCAAGTCATTTTAACTAGATGTGTGCCACATTTCATTTAGGTTCTTTACCATGTCACTTCATGTACGCCTGTTATTCTGTTATTGGGTTTGTTTATATAATGATACGTAAGATATGTGTACCATGTGTGTGCTGTTAAACACTCTATGAAAGAGAATTTCCCTTATGGGATAATAATCTTACCTTATCTTATATTATTATGATCATGTGACACACAAGAGCATAAAGCCACATACAAGTTAGTATTTGGCCATTTAATGGGAAGTATATTATGAAGTCGGTGTTTTTGTTTTCATTTTGGTCTGTACTGACTGCCTCTGAGACTTCCTTAATGTAAGGTGGTCTTGTACTTTTCTGCTCCCAAAGGGATCGGCAAATGTTCTTTTTCTTAAACAAAAAAATGCCCCTTTGTTCATAAAACTAAACGACAACAACAACAATGACAACAACAAAACCTGGATTAATTTTTTTTTCTCCGGCCTTATCTGGCAAACAATACTTCTGCATTTGCTGGTAAGAATTTCTTGGAAAGGAACAAAAAAAGTAATAACAAAGCATGTCCAACGTCTACACACTTAAGTGGTGTCTGTGTAAACATTTTGTCTGTATGGTCCCTGGCTGATGACATTAGTATTCATTTATTCATAAAGCTTGCCAACAGCTACGTCCGTTATTGCATGTTATAGTTTCCGTGAACATTAGCCTGCCAATGGTCCTTTACACGTAACATTAGCCACCCACAGAGGTTCTCCTGCAGGAATTATCGTTAAGCCCCTTATAAATAATATGTGAGTGGATCTGCGGAATAGGGCTTTAGGACGAAAGACCAAATACCTTAGAAAACCCCTCTAAAGGGGGAAACATTTTTCTGTTGAAATTGAGATTTGCATATAAAATGAAACATTTTCTGCATCCAGGTAAAATATTTTGTTTGGCATCGTCTTAGAAATATTTTATTTTGATTTTTTTTAAAGAGGTATAAAAATTTCACCTCAAGCCCGATTTCGTCACATCCGCTCAACAGTTCTTCAGTGAATTTGACTGGATAACAGATATTTCTCTCTCCCCTTTAACAAAACGTTTTGACATCCAGTGCCATTGATATGGATGATATAGGTTATCTGGGCACTGCAGATTATCCGCAGACGATATCATTGTTTCTATGCTCAGTTTCTGTTAGTCAAACTTTTGTAGTTTCTGTACAAATAGTAACCCTCCCTTCCCCTCCCCTCCCCCCCCCCCCCCCCCCAATTATACTGAAAATGCCTTGACACAAACGTGAAATCCCCATGGCACCGAATTAGCTAAACCCGTAAAAGTTACTATTTGCATCGAAATTATTAACCAGTATTAGTATGTATTAGAATCAGCAAAAAGCATTAATAAGGGTGCTGTGACACAGGGTGGACTTCAAGCCGGTGGAAGATTAGCAAGCATAGATTGCAATATTATCAGAATTTGCCAGACGAGCCTGAGGCAAAATCTTTACATTAATTTGTCCCATTGTAGTTTATGCATTATTTAAACCGAGCGTCAACCACCTGGGGCGTGAAATCCCGCACGCCTAACAGGACTGTAACTGCTAAGTGTGCAACATGTGAGTGTTGTAGGAATATTAGCATTATATTTGAGTTTCTTGGAACATGATCTCTCACTTTTTTTGCAGTGGTCTTGAGTTCGCGACTGAGACATCAGTTTATTGTTTATTTATGGTTAAACTTGTGTTTTCTGCAAGAAGTAAATTTCCGACTAGGCACGACTTTTTCGACCTTTTCACCCCCTAGCTCACAAATAGCTGTACCGACAACTGGGACCTTTTTTCAGGCGCATACACATTTGCTCAAGGTAAAATGTCTTTTGAAGTGTCCACTTGTGTCCCATGGCGATGCCGTTTGTAAAGAGATAAGAGGATACTGGAAAGGCTGGAATAAACCTGGCTTGTTATTTCAGTCGACCTTCACTTTAGAAGCGAACAGAGTCAGAGAGACGGGGGGAAAAGTGAAATGTGGCAGAATAAGAAAGAAAAAAAAAAGGTTGAGGTGGATGGAGAAAAAGAAAAGGCCTATACTGGGTTTTATCAAGATGGTTACATGAAAGTCAAGTCTTTGAAATGATGTTGTTGTTGTTATTTTGTACGGGGTGGAGGAAGGGGAGGGCAGGGGATGTCAGTGGAAAACAAAGCGTAGAGTTACCTTCTCCCTACCACCGCAACAACACCCGCCCTGACATTCATTTCTTTCTTTCTTTCTTTCTTTTAATTAAGCCAGGGTTTTTGCGACAAAATCGGGTATTTGCCGATTTACAGATTTGCGCGTCCTTTGTTCTCCTAGAAATTAGCCCTTATGACTGTTTTTCTTATGGAAAATGTCACTCTGCGAAGACAGAATCCGGTTTTTCCATCGCTGGGCCCAAGGAAACAGCAACGAGATCTGCAGCCACGAAAACTGAAAGTGGCATGTCCCATTAACAGTCCATCTTGTTCTAACACAAATGACATTGCATTTCCTGCCCAATTTTGAAATTTCGATAACATGAGGTAATCTCGAAAATAGCGTTAGCTAAAAAAAAAAAAGAAATTATATTCCACTGTCACACTGAATATCTCTGCATGCATTGGATTCCACGATGCCTGTCTAAATAGTTCTTGCCAGAAAATTCCAAATTATCCCACTGAAGTTATTTAAGCTTGTGATTGTGAACTTTACGGGCGGGTGTACGGGACATTTCAACTGGGTCGACCAAACCTGTCCACATGGCATTGTTTGGTTTTGGAGAAAATCTGCTGTTGAACACAGTGTCAATGTGCCCGGACATGCTGGGATTTTTTATCATGTCGATGTGTCCAGAGGACTTAATTTGGAAATGTTTGAACTGATATCAATCAGCACTGGCAATTGTGTTCTTTGGCCGACATGCTCAAGTTTACTTGCCAGTTATTCAGATGGAGATATCGCTGGCTTTATCATGAAACCCTACAGATGCGGAGGACCGACTTTTAGATAAGAATTATGAAAAAAAAGGCAAAGAAGTACAACCGATGTACTTCAGACGTATTCCTTTTTTTAACTGACGCCCTATCATAAGCTGCTCTAGAGGTCCATCAGAAAAACACCTACTTGAAACAGTACATGAAAATTATTCTGAGAAATAGTGTTTGTTTGATGACCAATAATTTGGTATTAAATTTTTACTACATTTTTCCAAAAGGCTTTTGCAGCCATATCACTCATCACCGTCTTTTAAGATGACAATATGAGAACTCTTGTTCTCTGAAAGAAACTAGCTGGAAGTGAATCACTTAAGTGCATTTTTAGTTCTAAACACGTGATATACCTGCATTTTACCACCTCCCTTTATTAATCAAGAGAAAAAAAGAGAATTCTCTCAAGGTGTTCTATTTTGCAAATGGATTTTGTCATACGCTTACACCAGTATTATTTAATGATAACTTCAGGGATCTATTGTACATACTTTACCATTGGCCAAAATTTAAACAGGAATACCTGTCAGTCGAGAGGGAAGAAAGAGAGACTAAGTAGAACTACACGCATATAATAATATCAAACCTGTGGCAGGGACAAGTGTGACTGACAGCGAAAACAGCCATCGCTTTTTAGGTTTTATACCTGCCACTCTACCCGTCAATTCAGACATCTCTCTGTTTGTTAGATGTTCATCCCAAACAGTTATTCTACACCTGAATTGCTATGGCACATCTCGTGGACTCATCCTAATGACAGAAGTTTTTTTGTGTTATTCAGTAATGGAAACCCGTGGTTTGAATTCTCGGGCATGTCTCTTCCCTGTCGAGGATGTCCGTTTTTCCTATGGAAATAATGAAGAAACCAGAGACTTTATTTCAGATATTCACCCAGATGAAGTCATAGTTATCTCTCGAAGACAGAGGTTATCAAATCAATTTGTACCCCGACCCCATTTGTTCCATAAAAGAAAACAATTTAGAAATCTTCTTTGCTTTCTTATATTTTGGGGATTTAAGAAGATATTTAGATGTCCAGTGATATTACTAATGAAACAGGGTGACTATCATTATGCTTATACGTATATGCACTTGACAACTCACAAAAATCACACATAGGCAGTAATAATAGTAATCCATACTCTGTCATGTCATTGTTGTACATGGATAGTAATACATACGTATACAACATCTTGCTGGGTCTCAAATACCAGGAACATTTTAAAGATAATCCACAGTTGAAAACACTGTTGCAAAGGCTGAAATCAAACCGTTTGGAAAACCACTGGTCACAAAGATGCCAGTGGGAAGCTAGATTCCATTATCTTCTGTTGTCGAAAACAAACAGTCTGGTTTATTTGTTAGGTCGTGTAGCCAAACCTTTGGTCGTGACAGGGCAGGCATGCTGGCTAGTGTAAGGGCTGTCTGGCTGAAGCATTTATTTTTTTCTTCGATGTCTTGGCTCTCAGAACTGAAAACACAGTTGGTGTACTCAGAATAGTTCCACTCCATGACATGTTTTGTTTACTTAGAAGTTAAATGCCGTTGAATAACAGATGCTGTGTCCCGTTTCTGTTCTCTTATAAATGGAAACAGGGAGAGAGAGAGAGAGAGAGAGAGAGAGAGAGAGAGAGAGAGAGAGAGAGAGAGAGAGAGAGAGAGAGAGAGAGAGAGAGAGAGAGAGAGAGAGAGAGAGAGAGAGAGCAATATCTATAAGGTACTACTATTTTAATTACAGAACATAGATTATTTAGCGTTAAGTAGCCTTTTTCTGAATCAAGATGGTCGTCAGCACTATTGCATTATCGCCATCGTCTCTGTACTGATTTAGATCACTATCATTCATGCGGTAGATTATGATTCTCCAGTTCACAATGGCCACGGCTCTGTGTACATGTGGACAGTACTGTAAAGGTCCGGCGCGCACGGGCCGATTTTGATAGCCGAACTTGTTGAATGCTGTCTCACGATATTGAATTTCAGTGACATCCAACGGGTCGGTTGGTGCACGAGATCTCATTGAAACTGAAGTGCAGTGACGTCATCGTTCAATTAGTTGGCTGTTACCAAAGATACTAGAAATGATAAGATGAGACACTGTCTTCTTCGCACCAATAAAAAAAAAAACCGTGCACACAATTTGCGCGCCTATCGGGGGCGGGGCCCATGGCGCAAAGTATGAAAAGAATGCTTGATATAAAATTAAATGGTAAATTTACGATGCAAAATTGTGACAGTGCTACTGCAACGTAAAACCACAGCGATTGAAGTTATAATTCCACAATAAGTGTCGTCAGTCAAGGCTTATAGCGATATCTGAACAGTGAACAAAATATATTCCCTTTTTTGGCTTTGTAAACTACGGCACTTTTAATGACTTCCGCGCGTTTGCCGCTAGGTGGCGGTGCAAAACCTGTGCACGCTAAAAGCATTAGCTGTCTTATCTTATCAATTCTAGTATCTTTGCTATTACAAATCAGCTGGTGCATCCTACGCTTAGTGTCACCATGTGAGATCGCTAGGGATATCACTTGCCAAGCGTTTAGCATTTATTTCATGGCGGGGGAGTAATTTCAATCGCCGATGCTTTGAAATGGAACTTAGTTGATGCCCGTCTTGAAGAAACCTAATAAAAATAGTGGCTGCCATGTAATGCCACGGCCACATGCTTGCACCCATTACAAACAGCCTGAACGAATCAGTGAGCTGGCCTTATGTCCATCTATTAGTAACTCAGACATTGAAGAGAATAATACGTCATAGCTACCTCACTGTTTCCGACGCCAAGGTTCCCTTCCAAACCTTATCATATGAAAGGGGTTCAAAGTCATAGCTGTCTTAACGCGTGGACACACTAGGCAGTTATCTAGGGGCCCCACGCCATGCAAGTTTACATTGGTTTGTTTTGAACGGGCCTCCTTGTCCTGGGGCCCATAATGATCTTAAAACGGCCATGTTCAAAGTCATAGATATTAATATAGTACTTTGTTTTGGTCATGTCATGTCTTCGTGTCTGTCCTAGGCTTTTCACATTTTCTATCAATTGCTGCTTATTCATTCATTCGTTGATTCATTTTACTTAATACATTTTTTTAAGTTCTCATTTCGTGCGAGATCAGTTTCTCATTCATTCCGGCCAGCTCATCTTGAGGTTATTTTACTCTTATTTTGGTGTTGTTGTTCTTTTATCCCCAATGCTGTTTTATTGCAATTCATCACTTTACTTGTCGCTCCACTCACCGTTTCTTTACTTTCTGTTTCCTGCTATTTTTTTTACTTTCACAAGAACAAGCCACTTTTCTCCTTCTCCGGTGCTCGAATCGGAATCTTGAGCTTTAAGGAGGTGAGCAGGTCACGCTGTTTTTTCAGTATAAAATGAGATAGAGATGGAGAGAGAGAGAGAGAGAGAGAGAGAGAGAGAGAGAGAGATGGAGAGAGAGAGAGAGAGAGAGAGAGAGAGAGAGAGAGAAAGAGGAGAGAGAGAGATTACTGAACACAAAAGAAGTGCAAGCGCAACTAACTAAAATGTGAAAGGCCTTTCCTGGCCACCGTGACCGGTCCAGATGTGGAATTACGGAGATTTTGTAGATTAGTTTTATTGGATTTTGCAGTGATTATAGCAAGCCGGGGGGCTTCATCAGACAGACTGTGTCTGCCTTTTCCCTTTCTTTCACTCTTATTCCCTCCCTATTGACCCCCTCTCTATGTTCTATCCTTTCTCTCTCTCGCTTTCTTCTTTCCCCCTTCGATCTCTGTCTCCCCCCTCTCTCTTTGCCCCCTCTCTTCTTTCATTCTCTCTCAGCCTCCTCCCCCCCCCCCCATCTACCTCTATTTCACGATTTTTCTCTCTACTCTCTCAGACACAAATACTCACTAGATGGACATACTAAGTTGCTGGACGAGGTAAGAGATACAAAAAACGGAATGTCATCTGATGAGTAGATATGGCGCTTTTAATCGAGATGTAGAACCCAGAATATTCGAGTAGAATTAAAACTCCTTACAAGTAACCCTAACGTGATCGCGACTCGGTGCATTGTGTTACTTTTCTGCTTGGCGAGATATATTCCATTTTCCACTTTTATCTTGTTTTGAGTAAGATTTGGGTGATTCCAGACATTGTTTTTATGTTCAAGACGATCAGTTGTGAGAATGGTGAAGCGAGATTAACCTCAGAAATGAATGAGTTGTGTAGAACATCAGTTGGAATGTGTAACCTTATCATAGGGGAAAAAAAATTGTAAAATGCCGCAATTTTTGGCCAGACTCGGATTTTTAACGTTTATTTTTAGAATTCTATAGGATGAATGAATGAATATAATAATTATGTAGATTTGATTACAGCATTGACTGCACATCTCTGTGGAAAAGAATCCGTTCAGGAAGAAAAGTTTTGCTTCGTACAGAAGGGATACATTGAATGAGAAAATTGCCTAAGATTTGGAGTGCATTCAGCCTGCAAAAGACGAACACAATGGGGATGAAAATAAGGCTAAACAAAACAGATGCGGCTTGTCAGAGGCTGTTTTGTATTGGGCATCATGGAAGGCAAGAGACGTGATGCGCTTACAGAGTTGCTCAGGCTTTGGAAAGATAAATAGACTTGGCAGATGCCCTGCTATTGATCTAACCAAGTCTAACCAAGCCATTATTCGGATGGCCCTCTGTCGTTTTTTAAAATCTTTTTTTTTTCAAAGAGAGTAAGAGAAGAAAATGAAGGGGCGCATAGCTGTTCAGCCTGTTACATTTGGCGAAACGTTCAATTTAGATAAGCGTGGACCTTCACAATTCTTTCCAATTAATCGCAGCTTTAACTTCTGAGAAGTGATGTCTTGTGTCTCAAACATTTCAGGCTGTTTATCACGTAAAAACAGTTCACGCGTTCCTTCTCTGTTCCGTAGCATAGTTGTGTTTGTTCCTTTTATTTGAGATTTAACTTTCCGGTTAAATGACACATAAAGGCTTAACTCCACGTCACGCCTTCAGAGATCGTGTTTAGCCTGCGCAGTGTTTGATATGCCAAAGCGCTCTCATGCCAGTCTTTGTTTTTCGGAAATATTCACATCAGAGGGGTAGGATGGGAGGTGATCGATGATGAATGACGAGCAAGAGCAACCATCAGTCCGAAGGAGTCCAGGTCAGTGCTCAAAGAAAATAATCACTATTAGCACAATGGGCGGCTGGCTTCACCAATCACAAGGGCTCTGACATTCTTGGTTCAAAGCCTAAGCCGTATACAAATATCTACAAGCATCAGCAGGCATACAAGCGTTAAATTTGTCCTAAAACCCACACGGACACATATCAAGTCAACATCATTTCATTGCAGACTGAATTAACTTATACCATTGAATCACATTAAAACCAGGATGTGTTGCTCTTCTCTCTCTCTCTCTCTCTCTCTTCATCTGTATGTGTGTGTGTGTGTGTGTGTGCGTGCGGTGTTGTGTGTATGTATGATAGATAGATAGATAGATAGATAGATAGATAGATAGATAGATAGATAGATAGATAGATAGATAGATAGATAGATAGATAGATAGATAGATAGGAGAGACTTAAATAGGGCGGGTGGTAATCACATCCGCTGCACACCATTTGTTCCTGATGTCTAACATCGCTAGTTTTCATCAATTTTATACCTTAACAACTCTAAATATGATCGAAGAGACTCTCGATATTTATGCAACATCGGAGACTCAGATGTCTTTTTGGCATCTAGGAATTAATGATGGCACAATGGTTAAAAGAGCAAACGTACAAAATGGAAATAATTTAAGACATTTGTTTTAACTTTATGACGTCTCGATCGTTGTCGATGCCCTACGGTCATTTTACCCTTCTGTTATAGTCAACTCGGGGCATTTTTTCATTTTGTGAACTTGACGGTTTTTCCTGTCCTTTATGAGCAACTGGTCGTGGGGATTTCTTTTTATTTATTTTCCAACAGGACGAGGACAATGATAATGCTCTGAAATCCATGAAAAGAGGAGAGGACAGATGGATGGATGGATGGGTGGTACAATGATTGATGAAAAGAAAATGGGTGGATGGGCGAATAGAGATAGACAAACAGACAGACAGATAGGTGGACAGATAGATAGATAGACGGGCAGACAAACAATGGACAGATAGACAGAAACATAGATGGATGGATGGGTGGAAGGATGGGTTGATGGATGGGTTGATGGATGGATGGATGGATGGATGGATGGATGGATGGATAGATGGGTGGAAGGATGGATGGATGGATGGATGGAAGGGTGGGTTGATCGATGGATGGATGGATGGAAGGATGGATGGATGGAAGGTGGGTTGATGGATGGATGGATGAATGGATGGATGGATGGATAGATGGATGGGTGGGTGGGTGGATAGATGTATGGATGGATGGATGGATGGATGAATGGATGGACATACAAGGACACTGAAGTGCAAGCAAATAGTTAGTCCAAAGAATGTTCAAAATTGTCCCCGAAACGAATAACGAAGGGGCGGGTGGACGATGGAGAACAGCCAAAGCTGTCACACAAAATCCCCTATTTGCACAATGACATCTCTCAAAGTCGCCCACGACAACGTGCTGTCCACAATGATAGCTCTGATTTCCAAGATGTGAGATGCCCAAAGATTTTAAGATCTCAAATGACGCTAATTTTGGTAACTTTCATTCCAAATGGCCCCTGGCACTGTCTTTCCTTTGTTCGAGTTTCCCTGTTTTTCCTGGGGCTAAGATATAATAATGATGTGCTATCGACTGCACAGGCAGGTTTGCCAGGGAGAGGTTATATGTAGAATTTCTGGTGTAATGTGAGAAGGCCAAAAGTAAATTGATCCTTGTCTGTCTGGAGAGGTCACGGACTTCAGAGGAGCACATGGACCGTTGGTCGATAGTTCAGTTAGTGTCCAATGTTGGTTGAAAAGAGCTGAGAAATGTCATGTATTTGTCTTACCTTTGGATCAGATTCACAAGGTTCGATTCTACAACACATTATGCTTTATTCGATGCACTTTTTTTTTTTTAGTGTGAGTAAATTTAAACTCACAAAACAAAACGACAAACAAACAAGGATGAGAGTGGGAGAGAGGGAGAGAAAGAGTGAGAGAGAGAGAGAGAGAGAGAGAGAGAGAGAGAGAGAGAGAGAGAGAGAGAGAGAGAGAGAGAGAGAGAGACAGAGACAGAGACAGAGACAGAGACAGAGAAAGAGACAGAGACAGAGACAGAGAGAGAGACAGAGAGATGTTCTTGTGATCGTTATCGTGCCGATTCGCCGAAAAACCCAAAACTCGAATTTTCCCTTTTCCAACCCAGTATACCATGTTTCATGATTGTGTTCAACACAGGGCACTGGCTACTGACTAAACCCCACTAGATATCATTTTGTTTTCAAGTTACGACTGACCCTGCGGCTCTTGACACCACCATTACATACCATTGACTCCAAGATGTCCAAGCTTTTACATAATTTTTGAGTTTGTTGGAACCCTGACCATGGAGCTTTTGATTGTACCGTTTCAAATTCATACCCAGGATCCATAACTGCGGACCTCATTAACTAGAGACAATTAATTAGCCGGCTGATCTCCACGTCCAGCCAAACCCTACCGCAACCCATCTTCTTCTTCTCTGTCTGTCTCTCTTTCTCTCGCTCTCTCTGTCTTTCTCTCTCTCTCTCTTTCTCTTTCTCTAATTGCTGCCCAGTAAAATATCAGTTTCACCTCCTAGACAAAACCTGTGAAATATTGATGAAGACAACGCCAGGTATCATTAGTATGAACTTACCATCGGACACTGCAAACAAGCCATGTAAACATTTATTACAGCGGTCGACAAAAGGAAAGGATTATCTCACTCTCTTTTCACTTTCCATCCGTTTTTGTAGTTGTTGTTTTTGTTTGTTTGTTTAGGTTTTACGGCGCGATGGCATGACAACGGCCACTTTGGGCCCTCCGCTGTCTATTTTGGTACACTTTCTTTCTTTATGTTTCTTATTCAGAGTTGTTAAGTTTAACATAGAATTAAATACATTCAAATAATTTGAACACATTGATAAAATTCTAAAAAAGTGGTTTTGTATAGATCTGGAAAAGGTTTTTTTAAACGAGTATGAAAGTTATTACATCAATTTGTAGATCTTAACCTCTCTTAGAAAGGACAGAATGCGTTGCGGGTCCACGTCAGAAAATAATTCTTTCATGGATCGGCAGACACAGTGCCTTCTTCGCATGAAGTCTACACAGTCAGTTAAAATGTGTTTTATTGATAGTTGGCAGTTGCATGCCACACAATTGGGGGGTGGGGGGGGGGGGCAGGGGGGCAAGGGGGGGGCAGGGGGGGGGGTACTGTCATTCTGTGTTTCTCGCTGGACCTTCAGGTGACTCCATCAGTTGTCATATTCTGTATGAATTGGGTTGTCTTTTGTAGGGATTGAGATATATTTTGCATTATTTCAGGTTTCCTCAGACAATTGTAATGTATTAATTAATAACACCACCACCACCAACAACAACAAAAGATAGTCATTGTCATTTTATCCGTTTTAGATGTTCGAACGGGCATTGAATTAGATTTTTTTTTTTCAGCTAAAGCATCAACTTCATCATTGGCCTCTTTCATGTCTTTCTCTGTGGGGTTTTTGTTATTTATCGGAAAAGAAAAGTTAGAATCCCAGATGATTTCTGTTTCTTTGACATGTTGATACTCATTACAATTGCACAGCTAATTTTTTCCCTCAATTTTTTTTTCTCAGTCCGTCATTTTTATTTCTTCAGTCTTTCTATTTCTCCATTTCCTCTTGAGTCCTCCCCTACTCCCATACCATAGTTCATTATCTTTTATTCCCACCCCATTCTATAGTCCGTATTCCCCGTCCATACTCCTAGACGTGTCTCTTTATTTGGTTCGTGTTTCAACCAGCCTGCCTTCAATCTCTCCAGTGTCATCATAATTTTTACTTGCAACTTCCCCTTGTCCCCTCCTTTCCCCCATCTCACTCGTGGTATTTGCCTAAGAATAAGAAAGGGGACTGGGCGTCAAGACAGCTAAAAAGAAACATTCGAATACTCTCATTTAATGGAAGTCGCTTCAAAGGGCTTGGAGTTGCATGTGCAGCTAATGATCCTTTTTTTTAAAATGCCAAACACGTTGTAGAAAAATGCGAGTTTGGCTCGTTTAAGACGGCAGGAGAATTAAAAAATATTTTGGCAAGAAAATTTTTAATTTCTGCCTACGTAAAAGAAGATCGTTTTCACCATCTGGAATGCGCCTCAACAAGGCATTTCTAGGTAGATGGTATGCTGTGTATTATTAATGTGCCATGTCATGGTACCTTTCCACTATTGAGTTCTGACATGTTCATGTAATAATACAAAAGGTGTGTGTATCATGCAGATCCTTTTAAACGCTCTTTGAAAATGAGTTTGGGATACTTATCTTATCTTATATCAAATTCATGTAATTGAATGTCGGTGACACTTTTATCATATAAAAACAACCAGCAACACATGCATTAAAGCAATGCCATGCATACTTGTATGGGATATTTAAAACCGTTGTAATTACGTTATATTGTCTTCTGGGCGTCTGCATTGAGTCTGTGTGTGAATTGATTTTCTGAAGAACGCCCGGCATCCTTGATAAGGACGATGTACAAACTCACATGCAAACTTAGAAAAATACACCAAAAAAAAAAAAACGTTCATCCTCAAGAGCCAAAATGTGCAGGCTGGTGAAATGAGATACATTCTTGCCGTCATAACACACATCCTTTAATGATTGAATTTCTGGCGAGAGATCGATAGCCATGTCTTCAAAGAAGCCTACATCAGCTGCGGATAGCTCAGAATGTTACACATTTTAGACCAGACTCCTTGGTGTATCAGCCTTAAGTTAATGCTGTTGTAAATCATGGAAGTGAAGTCTTTCCTGATCCCAGTGGGACCATCAAAAGAAAGTAATGTGCAACTACAGCTTTATCTCTTCCGGGTTTTTCAAACTCGGCTTATCTGCACTGAGAAATCTGGTAAAGTAGCTTTCTATTTTTAAGAATATTTTTGTAATGACAGATGTTTGAGTTATGTGGCAAAAAAAGTACCCACAATAGGAATTGGCGAACAGGCAATTTTCGAAAACTCTGCAGTAGCCGTTTCGTCAACGGAAAGGTATTCACTGTCGCCGGTGAGCGAACCGTATTTTTAACTCTAACCATTGCACTTTCCCAAACAAATAACTATGCAGACAAAACCCAGTTCGGCAATATAGAATAAGTAGTCACTCCAAAAAAAAAGTGGGGGGGGGGGGGGGAGAGAGGGGAGAGGGGCGTGCTAAGGTAATTCCCAGAAGACACGGACTTTGGCATTGGATAATGCAGTTTCAATTACAAATTAATTCCCAAAGACAAAGGCAGAATTCTGCAACAATCGTGCTGGGGCAAGAGGGCATTGATCTTATTCTGTCCCTATTACAGAGGTGGCAGACAAGACGTGGCCAGTTGTGGGCTGTACTGGGAGATGTTGGTTTGTCTTGAATTGCTTTAAATCCCACAGAAGAACAGCAGACAAATTTAACTCATAGAGAGAACAGGCAGCAAAAAAACTGTGTCAGGCAAAACTTTGCATGGGTTTCAAGAATGACGATCTTAGTGGGGGCCAATTATTATAGCAGTATCATTCGCATCAGCAACAATCAAGATTATGAATAAATAGCAGTATCATTCGCATCAGCAACAATCAAGATTATGAATAAATACCATTGCGCAGGATAAAAAAAAAGACAAACAAAAACACGACTAATGCCGCCCTTTGGTCATAATATTCACTATAGCAGCAGCTATCGCCTCTCCTACCACATAGTACTAAGTTAGGTTCTTGTTAGGCCCTGTCCGTCCACTGCAGGATGTAAACCTCTGCCAATGATCTCCATTCGTCTCTGTTTTTCGTCCGTCATGTCCATGCCTGTCCATTTGTCTGCACTATAATCATCCCTCCATCGTCTAATCTGGCAGCAATGTATTAATTCTCTCAGTCATTACATAGATTCATTTTAAAAGTTCAGGAGTGGTGTCGAAAAGCTTTGTTTAATCACACTGTGGCCTTACGAGGAGGAATTGTTAGGCAGTGTGTCCATAAGGAAACGACTTACAATAATAAAAGTTAAAAAGCCCTAGTCATTAAAATCTTTAGACAGACTAAATTATTTCTAGAGCCAATCCTGGGACCAGGAAGACATATCTCTTATCACCACAGTGACATTTGACACCGGATTCTTTTAGAGACAAGCCATCATCTTTAGTGGTCCTATTATACCAGCGACGATCCCTGACAATAACGAATAATATATTAACAGTGTCAAATAAAATAAAACCAAAATAATTATGACATCATGTCAAGCAAAAGATATCTAGGATAATTTATGTAATGCAATAAAATTTGTTTTGAACAGTAGCTTCTTTTCTGAAGAGATAAAAGCCTCCAGATTTTCTGGCAATGTTGAGAAACTTAATCAGGTGATGTATTTGCCCAAGAGCTTGGCTTTCATATTTATTCACGATCCTTTCGTTGTTATTCTTCTTCTTTAATTTTAATCTTTCAATGTTTGATGCAGTTTTATGCTGTATTACGTGATTTTGCAGATTCGATTGAAGTTACGACATTTTATAAGAAGGTTGTCCTAAATAGGTTTTCCTTCTCGATGATTTTGCTCCGGACTTTCGTCTCCAGTAATTTCTTTTTATCTTCCAAACGGTTTTTCGGTCATCAAAACTTTGATCTTGTAATGCCATCTTTGATAGTACTACAGTCACAATATTATTTTTATCACAATTTTTTTTGTACACACACTTTGTCATTTTTGTAGATAGAGTCTGTTGATGACAACACACGTGTATGTTTCTGAGCGTGGATCTGGTATTTGAACAATGTAGTGTACAGTGTAGCCATTCTCAAAGTGACGAGCCGGCCGTAAAACTGACACATTACCTCAGTGCCTTACTCCATCGTTGACCGCACCATCATTGGATCGGTACCGGTATTCTTGAGAACCGGACGCATTCACGGGCTGCTAATGTTGCAATCTAGCATTGGTAAATGCAGCTCCATCATGATGTTGGAGCAACCAAGCAGACATATCAGCCTCATGCCCTGTCTGCGCCATCTGTGGACGGGACTGTCACTCCCAGGTAGGCTTGGCCAGCCACCCACAGCGCTGCACCAGACCATGACACGCAGACATCAACGGCATAGTCTTTCAAGACTGACGGATGCCAACAATCTTGATGGCAGTTTGAAAGGAGCATGATTGTATTGCCAACATCATCACAATTACCGACGAGAACAGCATCAACAGCAACAACACCAACAACGGCGTCATCGTCGCCATTTCACATTCTTAAAGCCATTAATTTCCCATTTCCACAGTTCTGAAGACTTTGAAAGAATTTTGATACATTTGTTATGATTCTGATTATTTTACACACTGAAAAAAAAAAATGAAAACATTTGGCTTTTGAACTGCTGTATAAATGATCCGTAGCTGCAAGCCTTAATTTTCTGTTTTTTTGTTTTTCATGTATCATTTTTTGCTTGTCTTTGAAATTTAATCCTAGCATTTCAGTAAAATTTTTTTTTCTGTCATAATGGCTGCGTCACCGACAAGAACATCAAGAACAATAGCAGCAATGCCGACAGTTTTTCATCCCTGTATTGAAATATTTTGTTTTGTATTTTCGTGGCTGGCAAGCACGCGACCTTACTAATCCGCTTTAAATTACCGGAAAATGTTAAAAACAGAACGTCATATGAAAAGCTCTTTCCTTCCTGTTTTGTCCGTATCTTACACGGGATTAAGGTGTGTAAAGCGCTTTGTAGCAACATTCTGAGAACATTCTGCCATTATGTAGCCAAAACAACTTTCGTCGTAATGACAGACGCAACAACGAAGCATTAAAATATAGTTGAATGAAAGGTGATTGATAAGAGTATTGACATAGATCTTGGATTGACCTGAAGATGGGACGCGTTTCATCCCAAACAGACAAGGACACGGTCCTTTTCCAGCACGGTTTTAGAGCTGATTTTGATATTTGCCGTTTTTCGACGAAATACTATGAAAGCGCTCCGTTGTAATTGGAAAATAACAACAAAAACATAATTATGTATGTATTTACCATGACGCGGATCTGTAAAGATGTTTATATCAACTTTTGTATAGTGTTATCCAAACTTTCGAGACACCAAACCGTGGGTGCAGCATGTATAGAGTAAAGCCGTTTTTACCACACGGATTTCTACAGTTGGCAGGCTTCATTATAGTCACTGTTTCTTCGTCAAGATGGGTGTTTGTGTCGAAGCCAATACTCTGTTCTTGGAATATTTTAAAGCGCTATGTTTAGGCTAGATTTTTTTGTTTGTTTGTTTGTTACCAATAACATGATACAGCATTATTCCAAGATCGCCCGTTTGGCACTAACGAGATTGACAGTCAATAGCATTGACTCGACCTTTACGTCAGTCTTGCTGCTGTTGATATCTCTGACCTACCAGATTTGAGTCGTTCGCAAAGTTTTCTTTCCCCTTTCTCGAGTGTGACGTGAATGAAAGTAAAAGAGATGTGCGTGATTAAACAAACTTACATCTCACTAAATCTCCACAAGTTGTAATCCCCTTAGTTGCCAAACTGGAAAATACGCAAGGAAACGTCCTTTCATTTCTCTTTGTGTCTCTCATTCCCTTTGTAAACATAGTTCTTTTATGTTCGAAAGCCGCTTAAAATCCTTTAATCCGATTTGTTTTTGTCGATGATTATAAATATTTTCATTATGTTTAATACTATCTCTTTTCTTTTCGATTCTCTGTTGGAAACGTTTTAAGAAACATTTTGGAGTTTAGTTCTAAATCATACCAAACTACCTCAAGCCGTCCCATGACGTAGCTTCCACACAACGGTGGCAGATTTGTGTGTCAGCACAGCGATTTATAATGAGTGCCATTAGGTAAAGGTTCAATTTCCTTTTTTTTTCATAATCATTCATTATCTAAAGTATCAGAGTTTGTACAAAGAAAGTCGCAGTTTCCATGGCTACATCCCACCGGACGCATAATCTGGTAGAATTTTCCGATCATCTAAAAGACTTGCCATTTTACCCAGATGAATAGGAGGAATAGCTGGTATACGATAGAAATATTGTCTAATGAATATTGCAACATTACCACAGTAGATTTTTTTTTTAGGTATCAGGGCCATGAATAAAGTAAGTCAAATCTGTTTTTAAATGGGTTTTGACATAAAATTGAACTTTCCTTGACTCAGCGAGCCCGCTTTGCTGAGTCTCACAATCGTCTGAGGTCCCTTGTTAATTCTGTAGTCCACATCCCTCACCAAACTTGATGCGAAACA
Organism: Onchidella celtica; assembly: GCA_963931925.1. Lineage (NCBI taxonomy): Eukaryota > Metazoa > Mollusca > Gastropoda > Systellommatophora > Onchidiidae > Onchidella > Onchidella celtica. The sequence continues at coordinate 27,247,837 of OZ007570.1, forward strand.
ACTTTTTTCAGTGCACTAGAGCCCCGACAGTAGATCTCTGAAGATAAAGAAAACAAAAAAATGAGAGGAGCACAAATTTGTTGACGTCAAGCAAAAAAACTAATAGCTGTTCACTTATTCTGCTGTATTCATTAACTAAATGACACGTTGTAATGGTAATTGAGCATTTGGTCTTATCCGCAGGTATGTATTTTCTGTGAGAAACGTCCCATTCTGTCCCTGAATCGCACGGCTGATTAGCTGTTAGCGACTGTTCGTCTCACATGGTCCTGATTAGCTTCATTACAGTGGTGACCATCACAGCGGGAATATTGACACTTCATTCATTAGGCTCACCCTTAGACCCGTCGTAAGGACAGCGTGTTGGCCGTCTCATTAATTCTGACTCCCAAACAAACCATTAAGTCTGCAAATGAAATTCTGAGCTTATGTCTTGCAATTTTCGTTCTTAGTAGTCAGGAATAATACGAAAAGAGGTGGGCAGGGAAGGCTTAAGTGGAAGAAGATAATTATTCTTCGAAGTAGTTGCTGCTTCCCCACGCGTTTCATGCTGAGTACGCATGAAAGAAAATGAATGTATCGATCAATGTGTTGGTTTCCTATTTGTGAAGATGATGATGATGTTCATGCTGATAATTATTGTAGATGTGTTTGTGTGTGTGTGAGAAAGAGAGAGAGGAGAATGAGAGAGACAGAGAGAGAGAAAGACAAAGAGAGAGAGGGGGAAGGCCTAGGGGGACCAGCCATGCTGTTGAAAAGTAAGCAGCTCACTTGTAAATATGAAGGTGGTAGCCGTGTTTGCATTACATATTATTTACGATCAAACCTGGCAAATGTGATAACAAGCAAAGTCCTCCAGCAAACAATAAAAATAATCACATAATTTCATCTTGGAAAACTGAAAATAAATTGGAGGAATTCACGGTTACTTACACCGGTGAGCAGGGTGTTTTTATTAGGGTCGATAACTATCTCTGTGAGAAATAGGATTTCTCAAAGTTTACTCATTGAATTGTACTGTTGTATAGGATGAAAGAGAGAGAGAGAGAGAGAGAGAGAAGAGAGAGAGAGAGAGAGAGAGAGGAGAGAGAGAGAGAGAGAGCGAGCGGGAGAGAGAGGGGGAGAGAGAGAGAGAGAGAGAGAGAGAGAGAGAGAGAGAGAGAGAGAGAGAGAGAGAGAGAGAGAGAGAGAGAGAGAGAGAGAGAGAGCCTTGTATTGAAAATGGAATGGCTATCCATTTCGGGTCTGACACTATGGTCCTGCGGTTAAACCGATTGGCTTTGTTGCGAGATGTATCAGGTTGGCATCTCTCTCGGAGCGGGATTTCACGCGGTATTTATAGAGCATTCGTTTTGGGTCCAAACAACACAACCTCACTTTGCTGAAAAGCGATGTAAACCACAATAATAACAGATAGCAAAGTAAGCAAACAATCGTCATTCAAGAATAAACAAAGAATGACTTTAACGGAAATCAAGTGATATTCGTAACTAATTCTCACTTACCCGAGAATTTGGATTTATTTCGATGCCCACGAACGTCTTTTTGGGACATATACCATGTTTCTTTTGATGCCTCAGAGCGACTTTAGGGACAAATCCGATGTTTTTTGTTTGATTCTTTAATCCCCACGAACGTCTTTTTGGACAAATTCCATGTTTCTTTTGATGTCCAAGAGGGCCTTTAGTTACATATCCCATGTTTCTTTTGATGCCCAAGAACGTTTTTAGGGACATATCTCATGATAACACCGTATAAGCTTAAGAGAATGACACGTTCCTATTTTATTTTTATTTTCATATTCGGGGTCAGAACTTCGGGTAAGTTCAAGATCTCAGTCATTATTTCTTTTTCGTCGCCTCAGTGAACATTTTGTGTGCAAAACTAGACTCGGGAATTTCCATTTTTGGAAGTAATTTGTAGCCACCCAGCCGTTGTGCTCGGCGTTGTATCGAATGTCAAACGTAATGCAGTACAATTTGATCTTTAGAGCATCTGTCTTAGTTTTTTGTTGGTGCTTTTTCAACCCACATATATCTGCAGTGGCTAAACCAGGCGTGCAGAACACTCATTGCTCGTCCCAAGCCGATGCGTTCTCATCTTCTCAACGAGTGAACATACAGATGCACTTTTTGCTGGATCGAAGTTCATCCCGCTGTCTAGACAGTGGGCTCACCAAATAGTATTATTTTTGGTGCCGACTTTAGCAGGCGAAGAAATCTCGCTGTATTACGCGAGTTAACCATGCGTAGTCACAAACAAAGATGCTCTTCGTCCTGTTATCAATAATAACCTTGAATATGCAACTTTGTGTTAAACGTACAAGTCTGGAATCGATCCTGGCCTATTTCGTAACCTTTACAAATTGCAACTGCTAGTATCGAGCTGTAACAAAGCAAAGGTTACTGCCTGATTGATGATATGCTGTATCGAATTTAATGTTGTATAAGGGGTGTCTGAAAAGTTTTAAGCATAACCCATAAGGAGGGTTGCTAGATGGCTGAAACTTTTTTTTTTTTTTTGGAAAATACAACCTCTTGTAACTATTCCTGCCCATTTTCGAGATTCTAACATGTTTTTTCTTTTTTCTGCAAATTTTTTAATAAGCAGGGGTCAAGGTTTTAAGGAAAAATGTAGAAAACTGAATATCACGCAGTTACTAAGTACCTTCTTATGAAAGGCATGACATGTTCAGAAATTCATGAGGATATGGTGAGAACATTAGCAGAGAGTGCCCCTTCATGTGCAACAGCCACACGCCGGGTCAGAGAATTCAAGCGTGGCAGAGAGAGTGTTGAAGATGACCCAAGACCAGGAAGACCCCCAAGAGCAACAACCAAGAATAACCTTGACCTTGATCTGCAGATGGTTATGCAAGATCGCCGATTATCATGTCGTCAGATAGCCGAGAGACTTGGGATCTCCACTGAGCGAGGAGATAACATTTTGACCAAAAAAAATTGGATTCCTAAAGGTTTCTGCGCTGTGGGTCCTCGTCTTTTGAGTCCTGAACAGAAGCGCACCAGGTGCACTGTCCACGAACAATCTGAAACTGTTTGAAGCTGATGAAGAGAATTTCCTTGCTCGTTTCATCACCATAGATGAAAGTTGGGCTCATCACTACCAGCCCGAAACCAAAGAACAATCAAAGCAGTGGAAGCATGAATCATCCCCAACCCCAAAGAAGGCCAAGGTCATTCCACGTCAGCTGGCAAGGCCATGGCATTTGTTGTTTTTTTTATTCTCAGGGTGTCTTGCTGATTGAATACCTTGAAAAGGGTTACACAGTAACTAGGGCGTATTATTCTGAACAACTGAAACGCCTTCGGGAAGCAATCAAAGAAAGACGGCCAGGGATGCTCACCAGAGAAGACCTCTTCCACCAAGACAATGCTCCTGCCCACACCTCCGTGGTTGCCATGGCAACTGTTATGTGGTGATAACAAATAAAGAGAAGTCGGTTGTAGCCGGGAAGATAAGCAACTTTATTCCGGTAATTTTTACAGGTCATCAGTTATATACAGTATCGTAGTATATGTATACAATAATGCATAGAGTAACGGGTGTCACCAAATATCAATAAAGATAAAGTCATTCACGCACTTTCATACTTTAGAATAGGTGACCTAATGTATAACCGACCTACTGAGAGTAATGCAACATGAAAAGTAGTGTAGGTAAAGTGGCGGTGTTAATTAATCACACAACGAATAAGAGGTAAATTATTTCCCTACTACGTAATTAAGTATAGGTCTAACCAAGGGCAGTAACTAAGTAAGTACATGTATGCATAATTTCCCTTGATTATATATGGATGTATAACACCTCCCTTCTAGCCTGAAGTACATAATTATTATATGGTGAAGGCTAAAACTAAAATTCATGCTGCATAAGTAAAGTCGTGTCTTGTCGAGATCGGTCCTTGCCACCCCATGTCAGAATGGTGTGGTAGGTTTCGGTCTCGTCCGCTCCTATCCACCCTATGCCAGGATAGTGTGGTAGCTTTACGGACACGTCAATCCTGGAGTGCGGTCCTTGCCACCCCATGCCAGGATGGTGGGGTAGGTTTCCGTACTCTGTCATAGGTTCAGTCCTTGCCACCCCATGTCAGAATGGTGCGGTAGGTTTCTGAACCTTTACAAACAAATCAGTCTCTATGTCTCTGTCGTCGAGGACGTAGCTGATCTGTATGCCGGCGGCAAATTGGTCCATCTGGTAGAATCTTGACTTTAAACAGGCTGTGGCCAATGGTTGCTGTCACCTTTGCAGATTTCCATTTGATTATATATGGATGTATAACAGCAACGATTCGTGATTGTGGATACGAACTTGTTCCCCATCCACCCTATTCGCCAGACTTGGCCCCTGTTTCCCCAAATGAAAAAAGCCCTGGCTGGTCGCCATTTGGCCAGTGGCGATGACTTCATAGCCGCTGTCGGGAGGTTCCTGGAGTCTCAGACAAAAGAGTTCTTCGACACTGGGATGAAGGCGCTTCAGCACCGTTGGAGAAAGTGTTCTGCCCTTGAGGGGGACTATGTTGAAAAACAAACTATCAGGAATCCTCTATCTTATTTAGTTTTTCTGATGCTTAAAACTTTTCAGACACCCTTCGTATGTGGATTGATTTGCCTGTGATGAATACATTCGTTAGTTCCACTATATTTGTCTGTTATATGTGTTCGTCACATGTCAGTAGAGGAGTGGCAGTGCAAGCAGGAGAGACACCGTAAAGTGAATGGAGCTTCATTCGTTTCTTTCTTTGATTTTTATTGACTACAATTTGAGCTTCGTCTAATTTCATAATGGCGGCACCCACTTGACTGACAGGCGCTGTGTTTCCGTTGTAAATCTGAATGGACCTGCTGCTCTGCAAGCCACTTAGTGTCTTATAGGATTCGCACATTATTTACAATCTCTTTTCAAACGTGTTTGTGGTAAAATTTGATTGGATAGTGTTTTAAAAACTGGCCATGTCTTGAAGAATTCGCGTATTATTTGATATCTCTTCTCAAACTTCTAGTAAAACATCAGTGACGAAAAAAAAAAAACGCAATACATTAAAATCTCATACCGATATTAATATCCTTTGGTCCGATCTTAGAATTTATGTCTGTCCTTTAAAATAAGCACACGTGCAGCCAAAGTGAAATTTGTCGTTTCGTATTAAAGTAATTGTGATTTTTGATGATTTATTTTCTTTTTGATTCTTTACACAAGTGTAAAATGTTATTGTGATGTGCCATTGTTTAAAACGTCCATTACTTCACGGGATAAACGTATCGGGGTTCCCTGTATGAGTCTTTTCGTAGAAATCATCGTTCTTTGTTGTGTTGTTGTTTTTTTTTGCCGCATCTAAAGTTTGAGAATGCGGAGGCAATTTAGGTTAATGAGAAAGGAAATGGAGATCACAAGGAGAAAAAAAGGAGAAAAGCAAACTTAACAGAGAACGCTGTTTGCTTTTTTTGTCTGTGTATCTAAATTTACCTTACAACCAATTTGCAGTCCCTTGAAGCACTCATAGCGAGCGAACGGTAGTTCCGAAGTAGCCATCATAGTTCTAGCCGAAACAGTACAAGTGTTAGAGGAGAGATACAGAGGTAACTGAAACGAGTGCACTTTCAATGTAAACTATGTTTAATTTTTTTTAAATTTTCTTATCAACTTTTAATTTATTTTACTAGGTTAAGATTCGGATCTGTGGAATATCTGCCCAAGGGAGGGGGGGGGGGTGAGGGGAGGCGGACAAGGAAGGATAGTAATCAGATTCTGTATGTGCTTTGGAGATCTTCTGATCTCTGTTCATGTCTTGAGGACAAAAATGGCAGCGAGGGATTTATTGAGAAATGAGCTCAAGGCCAGTCTCGTGGAAGTGAAAATAATATGTGAGATGAAAGAGAGAAAGGTGAGTAAAGGGCTGGGGCGTGCGAGCGGTTCAAAGGAAAGGAGACACTGACAAAACATTTTGTAATTTATGATGAAGATGAGAATGACAACAAAAAGGTGTGGAGTTATACTGACGATGAAAAGGATGAAACCAGAGTTGAATTATGGTCGAAGATCATGAAACAAAAAATATAGGATTGGTGATGAACTATTGGGCATGATAAACATGCATTTTCTGTGCTTGATACCAACGGGAAATCGAAAATGAGCGCGATTTAGAGACAGACCAAGTGATAGAGAGAAAGGAGGAATAGAGACCATTATTGTGTGACACTAACATTTGACTTGGTGATTGCGTGGTCTGATTGGTCAAGGCTGTTCAAGCGGTACAAGTGCTAATCAGTGAGGTCGCTGAGAAAAAAGGAAGGGTGAGGAATGTGAGAAGGTCAATTCAAGAGGAAGAAATAAGAAAGAGATCTAAATGCCTTGTGTTATCATGTTGCAGAATCGGTCTTGTTTGGCATGTTTTTGCCACTCGTCCACTCACCGACATCAGTTTGGAGTATTGGGCAAAAAGAAAAAGTTGTATGTAGCGAAACCCTGTGTGAGAAATAAAACCCAAACGATACAAAGCAAACTAAAGAGAAGACAGAAAACACACAAAATTTTCGGCTTTCGCCTTTTTCAAGTGAAAAAAAAACAACAACACTCGAACAATAAAAGATTTCAACAGGAAAATCGAAGCGAAACGGGATATGTTACTTCGGGTGTGTGGTTTTTATGATATTTCATCGGTTTGGAGTGTTTGACGTGAGTACATTTAATAATGGAACTTGTAAAATTTAATGTTCACTAGATCCTTATTTGAGGGTGGGGAGAGAAGGGGGGGGGGGGGGACGTGATGCAACAATGCGAACCACTGAGAATGTGACACTATCAGTCTTCCCACTGGCGCGTGTTGGTGACTTAATTCAGTACCACTTGATGAGATTGGACACACAGACGTTCAGCACTCCACGGCTACTTGACCAGTGATGGAATATTGGGGTAACCTTCACCTGCGAGTTTCAAAGCAAATGTCCGGCCTTGTCCCCAACTGTGTTCAAGTAGTAACATAACTAGCACTCGAGGGAAAGTTAGCTTCAGAGTTCTTTCGAAGAAAATAATTCTGTCTAAACTTTTAAGTCTTTTTTATTTCTGAAATGAAATATTCAATTATAGATCTTCGAAACAATTTAACTCAACTTTGTTATAGAACAGACAGTTGTCAAATATTATAAGGGAAATGTTACATAGTGAATCTGACATGTTAGAATGTTAACAGCATCTTCTTCAATTTTTCGAATTTGATTTCTGTGTCACAGGAGAAGGTGCCTTCAATAAACCATTATGAGTGGATTGAGCGCCTCGGAGCCTGTCGGGAAATAACATGGAATTACAAGCCTAGTTGTTAGCTTCCCTTCATAACAATAGCAACCTCCTTTAAACTGCATTGGATTCTGCTTGACATGAAGCAATTGGAAATTATTACTGTTAAGACAAAAAATGAAGGTTACTTAACTCCAATGATTACAATTTTGAATTTGCTTTTGAATAATATTTAATTTACTCGAATAAATATTTTTAAAACGATATGTCTGGGAGATTTGTGCATGTTTAGCTTGGGTGATGTGTAAAAGTTGGTTTTAAAGGACAACAAGAATACATGTATAGTTGTACTGATTCATCAAGTCTGCCAGGATAGTTTTGTCGCGCAGATGGTTTTTGTCGACGTTTAAAAAAACAACAACAACAAAAAACAAAACACGTTTGTTGCCAATTTAATTAAAGTTTTTAACAATTTTTTTATTTATTTAATGTGGGATTTTTTTTGTTTGTTTGTTTTGTTTTGTTTTTGCCACATTCACTTTTAGCTTTTCCATTGAATTATTTTTCTTTCACATCAGGATGACAATGGCTTGGGGGGGGGGGTACATTAGTGAACTTACGTTACTTTAAACCCCAGGGTGACAAGCAAAAGAGATCAGAAGAAGCAAAATGATTAAGTGATGTTATGAGCTGTTTAACATTTTGAAAAGAAGAGATTCTGTTTGCGAGATATTGACTCTAACAATACATTTGGATTATCTAAAACACAAAAAAGAAATACAAAGCAAACAACAACAACAACAGTTCAAGGTGCAAAATTTACAATATTTTTTTGAAACTTACACAAACAGCAACAAGAATGAAATGAAAAAACATATAGATAAAACAGCTGTCTGATGAGCCGTGCCTGGGCGCCTGAACAATCATTTTTTTGCACCTTGCGACGGTGTAATTTTGAATATGTTTGACTGTAAACTGTGTGACTGTGAGCACTTCGAAGTAACAAGACTTATATAATTATTTTTTTAGAATGCTATTGAAATGTCAGACTCCATTTAATGCAAGAGTTAAAATAACATTGTCTATGTTTGTGTAACACTCAAAATTAGGCCGAGGATCGCCAGACAACGACGTACTATTCCATGCAATGTTTGCGTTCCAAAGTGATGTTTAAAGCTGGTCTGCGCTCATTCTGGATTTTTTCAGTGCAGCATAAACACAGCTAAATATCGTTAAAAGAAAGGAATGGGGTGTAGAATTCTCGTACAGTGAATTTTGTTTTATTTTATTTACTTCAGGTTCCGCTGCTCCCGACCCATAACCGCACAAGACAGTGAGATGAGAAGGACCTGATTTTACAGAAGTAGAAAAAGACCGTTTTACTTTGAAAAGTATTTCTTACCTTAAATACATTTTTAGTTATTTGAATTAAAATTTCAAATATTCTACTCCCTCGTTAATCAGTAGAAAAGAATGAAATGCCTCAGGCAGTTTATAGATATTTGACCAAAATAAGATCGTCTGTATTTGTGCCAAATCATTTGGGCAGTTTCATGGTATGACCACAGCTAGACGCAGTTCTGCCACAGCTACCAATATCCTCTGTAGGTCGTCACTGTTCTCTATAACAATGAGTCAAGTTCCTTCACAACCTCACCTTTTCGCCCAGCACCTCCACTACGGCACCACCCATTCTCCTTATTTTTTTTTTCTCTGAGTTCATTTTCTTCTTTCTTGGTCATGTAACCAGTATGTGTGGAGATGTAACCAGTATGTGTGGAGATGTAACCAGTATGTGTGGAGATGTAACCAGTATGTGTGGAGATGTAACCAGTATGTGTGGAGATGTAACCAGTATGTGTGGAGATGTAACCAGTATGTGTGGAGATGTAACCAGTATGTGTGGAGATGTAACCAGTATGTGTGGAGATGTAACCAGTATGTGTGGAGATGTAACCAGTATGTGTGGAGATGTAACCAGTATGTGTGGAGATGTAACCAGTATGTGTGGAGATGTAACCAGTATGTGTGGAGATGTAACCAGTATGTGTGGAGATGTAACCAGTATGTGTGGAGATGTAACCAGTATGTGTGGAGATGTAACCAGTATGTGTGGAGATGTAACCAGTATGTGTGGAGATGTAACCAGTATGTGTGGAGATGTAACCAGTATGTGTGGAGATGTAACCAGTATGTGTGGAGATGTAACCAGTATGTGTGGAGATGCAACCAGTATGTGTGGAGATGTAACCAGTATGTGTGGAGATGTAACCAGTATGTGTGGAGATGTAACCAGTATGTGTGGAGATGTAACCAGTATGTGTGGAGATGTAACCAGTATGTGTGGAGATGTAACCAGTATGTGTGGAGATGTAACCAGTATGTGTGGAGATGTAACCAGTATGTGTGGAGATGTAACCAGTATGTGTGGAGATGTAACCAGTATGTGTGGAGATGTAACCAGTATGTGTGGAGATGTAACCAGTATGTGTGGAGATGTAACCAGTATGTGTGGAGATGTAACCAGTATGTGTGGAGATGTAACCAGTATGTGTGGAGATGTAACCAGTATGTGTGGAGATGTAACCAGTATGTGTGGAGATGTAACCAGTATGTGTGGAGATGTAACCAGTATGTGTGGAGATGTAACCAGTATGTGTGGAGATGTAACCAGTATGTGTGGAGATGTAACCAGTATGTGTGGAGATGTAACCAGTATGTGTGGAGATGTAACCAGTATGTGTGGAGATGTAACCAGTATGTGTGGAGATGTAACCAGTATGTGTGGAGATGTAACCAGTATGTGTGGAGATGTAACCAGTATGTGTGGAGATGTAACCAGTATGTGTGGAGATGTAACCAGTATGTGTGGAGATGTAACCAGTATGTGTGGAGATCTCCGTTTTCTGAGGATCGCTGCTCTTGGCATTTAGACCTCGATGTTCTTGTTTTGTTTTCTTGTTCTTGGGTACCCAGTAGATCTGTCTCTGGTGTATGTTTACGCCGTCATAATCAACTCTTAAGACGTAGTGCAGGCCCAGCGCCAACTGGAAGCCGGGACATTTGACTGGGTCAGGTTTGGTCTGATCGATGCTTGGACAAAAACGCTGGGAGACCAGAACTACACGGGTCAGTGTCCTGAAGTAATATCGATTTGTTAAAATTATCGCTGCCTGACGTATGTTGCTAATTTTGTTTGAGAGAAAACACGCCATGATAATTGTGCCCTGGTCTGATGGCCAGTTTAGGGGACCTAGAATGATAATACAATTGCCCAACCCACCCGGAATAGGACTTGTATTCTGATGAGGTGGTGTAGCATGACCTGATTTCCAGGGCAGTGGTCTCAGTGAACGTTTGTTGGACTCAACCAGGCTTGAGAATAAAGTTCGTTGTTTTCTAGCATCGTACAGAACAATGTAACTGGCACAATAAACAAGCATGGGGACGACATCAGTGTTATGATTAGACAACATTAGCTGTGCACATGATTACTCTAAACCAGTGTCGTTGCAGTAATACAACTGAACCCATCGGCATCCCGTCACTATTCTGCCGTATTACGGAAAAAGACAGTAAACACCAATCTGTGTCACATTCGCGGATGTTGATGGGGGCTGCTGGTAGAGTCTTTTCCTGTCCTAGTGTTTTGTAATATTCGGTCTACTGTCTTGCTCTTTCCCGGCACAGTGTGGCCGTTATCGTGTTGCCCTCTCCAAACTGAAACTCTCAACTCATGTCAGAGTCCCTTTTTAACATAATTTTGAAGTATGTTGTAATCTTTCTCTCTGGGTTGTAAATTTGTACGACATCTAATTTCTTTTCACCTTTCACCTAGACATTGTGCATCCACTGCAGGATGTAGCCCTCCGACAATGACTTCCATTCCTTTCTGTCTGATGTCTTCCTCATCCATGTTGTTCCGCCACTCTTTTTAACATCATCCTGCCATCTTCTTCCTGGTCGTCCTCGTGTTCATTTTCCAGCCCGTGGTTGCTGTAACAGGGTGACAGATTGGCAAGGTATAAATAGCGTGGGAAGATAGTTGACGGCGGGGAGATAGAGTTATTGTATGCCAGAGGAGGAAAGTAGGGAATGTTTACTTGACCGCCGTACTTGACGATCAGATCACCTGGGAATTGCTTGGGGGGTAGAGATGCTTCAATAGTATTTGACGTGGAGTCAACGGGGGTGGCTATTAGGATAACTAATGTACACTCGGTGAGCGTCTTGGGACGCTACCCGACTGGGTATAAATCCCCGAACGCTCCTTCCAACTTCAGACCGCTGAGAGCACTCACCAGCTTCGTGCCGAAGAGGAGACCACAACTGCAACTGTAACTTTGTACTAGTCTTGTGAGTGGGGAAGGTCAGGGAACCCGCAAACATCCTTTGTCAGAGCGTGGTATCTTTGGTATCTTGTCGGCATTTGAGCTGTTGCTGAGTGGTAAGTTAATTGTACGATGTATGTGTATTTTACTTAATGTTCATGATTGTAGAACCTAAATCTAGTGGGTTTACTCTGGTATAACTGCTGCCTCTGAGAGAGTCACGGAAACGCCGTTACATATATGTTACGAAACCTTATAGGATGGGGTCTGTTAGAGAGAGCGTTATTCTTCGTGGGGAACGTGTAAATACCATTAAAACTGTATTGATCGTTATTCTATTGCCTATATGGGAGCCTATGGAGTATGGGAGCTGCAGCCTGACTTATATCATAAAAACCACAGAAAAACTGTGGGGTCGCAGCAGGGCTATAAGCAAAGTCAAAATTGGGCAAAAAGAAAAGGTTGTATGTTGCGAAGCCCCGCGTGAGAAATAAAATCCAAACAGTACAAAGCAAACTAAAGAGAAGACAGAAAATGCATAAATTTTCGGCTTTCGCCATTGTCAAGTGAAAAAAAACAAAAAAAACGAACAATAAAAGACTTCAACAGCTAAGTAAACTGTTTCACTTCGTTCCTGTTGAAGTCTTTTATTGTTCGTTTTTTTGTTTTTTTTTCACTTGACAAAGGCGAAAGCCGAAAATTTATGCATTTTCTGTCTTCTCTTTAGTTTGCTTTGTACTGTTTGGATTTTATTTCTCACGCGGGGCTTCGCAACATACAACCTTTTCTTTTTGCCCAATTTTGAGCCTGACTTATAACAGTGTCAGCGGTTAAAAGTATTAATGATGAATATCCGTCATGGAGTAAGTATGGGAGTCATGCCTTCCAGCAGTAGATTAGGAAGTTGCGATTGTTTTTCTACAGAGGAGGAAGAACAACACCTTCCTGGCTTCTCAACTTCTTGTCCTTTGATTTACGACATCGTGGCGTCTTGGCGTCCCGACCTATTGGCACCTGCCGATACCTGTTGATCTAACTGCGCAGTCAAGCCAGAGTAGAGAGGAAGAACCAGTGCCCAGATAGCGCCATACACCCCTAAAGGAGAGGTTTCCTTATGCTGAATGTACCCGTGTGTTTTATAAAATGTGCTAGAAATTGAATATTACGAAGCCTTTTAATTATCATGTACTGATTTGCATCAACTTCATTCCATCGAAATTCACATGAAATTGTATGACCTATGTTCCTATTATTATTGAATGAATTCATAATTATTGTATATATATAAGCAATACAGATATCGTTTGTTATAACTTATAGAAGAGAGATAGTCGACTATTTAGTGTGTTTGTGCCGTGCCCATCACGGCTGGTGTCAGAAGAAAGTTAGTGAGAGAAAGTGGAAACATCACAGTTGCCATTCAGTGCAGCGTTTTGTGAACCTACTGTCATTCAGCCCTCCCACATGTCCAGCCCAATTCCACATTAGTTGTAGCATGAATTTTACCATGTCCGTTAGCTTTATTTTTTTTTGCGTATTTCGACGTGGTGGTGGTGGTGGTGGGGGGGGGGGGGTTATCTTGTAGTCTGTTGTTGAACATTCTTCTTTCAGTTGCCCTCTGGATAGTTCTAAATTTGTTGGTAAGTTGTTTTGTAATCGACCATGTTTGGCAACCAAAGGGAATCGTTGGAATAATGCACTAGTTTCTTTTGGTCAGCACAAAAAGGAATTTAACGAAAGAAGAAATCAGAGGGGGGCGCGAAATGTTTTTAGCGCCCACTGCAAACTTGTGTTTTTGGCTTGTAACACCATTTCCCATAAAGCAGCAGTTTTCTTTCCATGTGTATTTCACAACGGTTTCACTGCAAGTTGTTGCATGCAATAATAAATGACCTAACTGACCCAAAATAGAGATAATGGACGTTTGGAACCCACGCGCTTCAATGCTCAGTGCTGCTTGGCAAATATTGAACTTGGTCTCGATGACTTGTTAAACACATTAGTGACTTAATATCGGCATTGTGTGTCGTAATGATACCGTGCTGAAGGGCTGAATGCTCGGTCAGCAAAATCTTGGCTTGATAAAACACAGTACGAGAGAAAGTGACGAACTTTTTTTAAGGAAATAAAAGAATTTGAAAAGAAAACGCGAAGATCAATAGGGGAATGAAAGAAAGAAATGCGAAGAAAAGAAATGTAGTCTATTTACTTTGTTCGAAGCACCAACAGTTGTGTTATCAGTCAGTCCTTGTTTCTTGGTATCGAACTAGGCTTGAGGGGAGAGGAAGCTTTGACGGCCCTGAGATGTGAATGACGCTTTCTGCTCTTCGGCAGCGTTCTCTTCTCGCGTTTGTAGGCGTTGAGAAATAATCTGTTCCCAATAGAATTCACGCAGACACGAAACTGCAGTTGTCTTTCAACATCCTGTATAGAAGCCTCCACTCAGCTTGACTTGAAATATAATAATGTGTTCCAATCACTGGAAAAAATCCCTGTCGTGTATTTTCTGAGACAATCCCCAGGGTTTAAAATCATGGTATGCTGAGTCAGATCAGTTTGGCGTCGGTTTTGTTGCAGTTTTGGACTTCCTTTGAATTGAGTACCAGGACAGATTTGTTTCAGACCTACTAGTGCACGAGGTCCAGTTTAACTCCCTAGTCCACATCTCACACTGAAACCTGGGGAAAGAAGACATAACACAGTGCGCTGCTGGTATTATTCGGGGAACAAGAAACGCCATGTACACCACATAGTGCCAAGGCCTGTAGCACTTTTGAATGGGGAGACATGTTGATATTAGGGACTGGTCTGATGCATATACAGTTATTTGTCTTTGGATATCTCAAATATTTCACATTAGATCACTGACAGAGGCAAGCAATGATTGTTTGTCAGATACCTCACACACGATCGCTGAAGCACGTAATATTTCATTATGTAACTCATCGCTCCATTTCTTGTGCCTGTTTTTGTCACATGTAAATTGTGAGTGCACACATTTGTTTGCTGATGAGTTGTTTCCATGCTCCAGAGATTTGCTGATTATTGTTTCCGTGGAAATCATTATGTGGCTGAAGCTGGCATGAAGCTTGGGAATTGGTAGGGGAGGAAGTTGATGGTAGAGTGAAGTGGCAGGGGAAATCTAGCACTGTAGTGCAAACAGCTGTGTATTAGCTTCTCTGAAAGGGTTCAGGACATGGGCGGACTTTTTATGGAGGATCCAACGGGTTCGCTGATACGAATTGAAGCAAGAGAACCACAAGATCTAGAATAAGGCGATGTTCACCTACATTCATTAAAAAAAGAAAAAAGTAATATGCGATGGGCTAAAGGAATAATTGGGTACTTAATCATTAGTATTATGCCCAGTGAAAAGAATTTCCCACCTTTAGCCGTACCTTTTTTCCATGCCGAGTTTTATAGCTTGACATTCCTTGCTTTACTTGTCCCGTATCTTCTAAAGATAATTTTCCCTTTTTCCGGTGTCATCTTTCAATTGATTGGAAGCATTTTCCACTGGCAATTTTAGATTATCGCAGTGTATAAAATCAGGGAATAACGATGACGAGGAAAGCATAATTTATTGTAAACCTGGCCTAAAACTGGGGCTATTCTGTTGCATTCTGTTGATAGAGCTAGAAGATGAACGCTTACGCAACTAAAATTTGGTGACTGCGCGACCCCAAAAATTGACACGTTGTGTACTGTCTTAATTTTTGACATTGAAGCACGTGCACACATCCATTTTGGACAAACTTTCTTTCGACGTCTCCCTTTACAAATTGTTAATGAAAAAGCGGCTCTATCACATCTGTGTATTCTGCTTGGAATTGTGATTTTACAGTAAGTTTTATTAATCTTTGCATCAAATCCAAATGCCGTTATTATTGTGACCTAAATTTTGATAAGTACAGCTGAACTTAGTACAAAGAATTTGCAAGATTTATCTTGCATGGGTCGGCTAGTGGAATAAATGGACAAAACTTGCTTCATGTGATTTAATAGTGTGGATGCTTCATGAGTCAGGTGGCTTCATTCAAGGCGTTGTACGTCCTGTAAAATATTATGACACGAAGCTATAGGGGGACCCACAACTTCGGATGAAAATCACAAGGGACACATTATTTGGGGGCAGATTACGAGCAGGTCAGAAGCAAAAACGAGATCAGCATGGCCCAGAAACACACGCCCATGTGACAGATTGGAGATGTCACCCTCTCTAGCAGCATGTTATATTGACACTGTTGCTTTATAATGGATGTCAGTACTTCATTAATGGTGTTATCGGATTTATGGGACATTATGTGGATGTGTAGGTGTTGGTCAAGGTCCAGAGAGTCATCTCCATCTCTCTTTCTCTTTCTTTCCACCCGTTGAGAACAATCAGATCAGGTAGAAAAAAAAAAGAGTATTATTTTGTTTATTAGTCTGTGACAAGAGAAAAATGAAATCTTTTATAAACCATAAAGAAATCCCTGAAATGTACTAATGTGAATTTTTTTGGGTTGGTCATACTTTAAAAAAAAATAAAAATTGATCATCATTTTTAACCTACTGCGAAGTATGACGTACAGTTTTAAGCTTCTCACAAATTGAAATATCAAGCAGTAGTAAGTGAACTCAGCCCAACAAGTGAAGTGACAAGAACCTGATTTAGATCCATGCGTTTGAGAATGTAACTGTCGTCCAAAGATTGTATGAGAACATTCAGACTCCTGAATGCGTGTGTCCCGGAACCTATCCAGTTTTAGCTGGTCATGGGCCGAAAACATTTTGCAAACTTAGTCCTTGTTTGTTCCAACTCCGTTTTTTGCACAACTGAGAAATTCGTCGTTAATTTTTGCCGGTTTAGTTATTATGATGAGGAGTCAGAATAAGTTGGAACTGTGAAAGAGCTTGACTAATTATACGTACCACAAGGCATTTGAAAAGAGATCTCTAGATTTTTTGAAAATGGAAATAGAACGAACAAGAACGGAGATCTCAGTTTGTTTGACGAGAGCTGTGTTTTTTAAGATCTGATGCAGTGTGACTCTCCTTAGTTTGTCAGTTCTTTGTTTTAGTTTTGCAACCACACCAGTTGTCGTGTTGGTGTTCCGCCCGAGACACAGAATACTGAGACGAACCATCCCTCCTTTCACTATACGTCCACAACTTGAGCGCGTATAAACACAGTGAGTACTACCCACAGAGCTCTGTGGTATTAGTGTTTTTCGTTCAATTCTGAAGGGATGTGGTGCGAATTGTGCATTGTTGACATGGACAATACGCGCGCAAGTCAACGGACGGAATTTGGCGAATTGAACTGTCTCGGTATCCTGTGTCCCGGGTTCCACTACAACAGACAAAAGTCACGTTTTGTCAGACCCGGAATAAAGGAAGCTCATTTCAGTTCTAATTTTATTTTCTTTCTTCCAACGTTTGTTAACCTTGGTATGTATATAAAATAGCTGCAAAACTCTTTTCGACAGAAATTAGTTTATATTTTATTCAGACTGTCCTTTTCCCACGATTGAAGTTTTGTTTTGCTTGATGTATCTTTTTTCCCTTCTCCTTTCTTTCCGTATGATATAAACTCCAAATTAATCTCCCTAACGATACGATAAAGAGCGTAGTAGTATGTTTTATGTTTGTATCTAGTTGGACAAGACACTGTTCTTTATCTTTTCCCAATTTGCCTTTCTCAATTTGATAATGTCTGGTTCATTTTTTTTGTGATATGGATTAGTTTGAGCTGACCTCACAGTATTGGGCTCTCCAAATTTCAAATTTTAGTGTAACGGGGGTGCAGCGTTGCATGACGGTCTCCTGCACACTTTTAGTGACGTAAATGAGATTTCATGAGTCACTTTATAAAAGTATATTGATTTTGAAAACTGCGTTGTATTTCTGTCTGTCTTAAGTTCTCTCTGGCAGTTTGTCTCCATGCCAAAAGCTCATTATTTTGGGCTGTTTTTCTGTTGGTTCCACTGATCCTCCGGTTTTTTACATTAAATGTTTGGAAATTCTCCCTCTCTCGACTTCCTGAAATTGTAAATTGAAGCCTGTGAGGCGTCTGGAGGTTTGCTGCTGAGAGACCCCAGTGCAACACCCTCAGAGGCAAGAGGTCACTTCGTTCACCTACATTCTCTCGGTATGTCTGTCTATCTGCCTGTGTGTGTACGTGTGTGTGTGTGTGTGTGTGAGGAAGTGGGAAGGGGGGGGGGGAAAGCTCGTGAGTGTCTGTATGAACAGCGTTGTGTGCTTTGTCGACCTGCACCCCTCCCCGACCCTTACTTTTTGTGGAATTTGTGTGATGTTCATTCTACCGACCCGGCCTGAGCAGACAAAATGTGCGTTGTTAGCATTTTGGCCAGACCACACTTCAAAAGAATACTGAGACAAAGAGGAGTTATTTACTTACACCCAATTCTTTTCTAGAACAAAGTAAAATAAAACAAAACTCCCATGATATCAGATTATATGGTTGTAATAGATTTCATCATTCAAGGTTCACGTCTGGGGCAAGCTGAGACCAGGCTTTTATGAGGAAATTTCCATTTTGTCCAGGTTTGAGGATGAAATTGGGGGGGGGGGGGGGATTTAATTGTTGTGATTATGCAAGAAAATGTTACTTATACAAGGACCAGGTGCTAACTGAACTCACATACCTGATATGCCACAAAATATGTTGGAAAGTTCAATTCCAGAGGTCCTTATCCACAAGAAGCCCCCAAAAGCACATTTGCGCGGTTGTTCCGTCACCCAATGTACGGAACACAGAATACGCGCTTCAAGCCTCGTGGTTCAGCTCGAGTTAGATTATTTCAGATAACCCCCAGAAAACGTCAGAAATCCGTTAATATCACAGAATTTATAACTGGGACAATACCTGTTGTAAACTTATTGAGGCCCTTTGGGTAGTCCCGGAATGAAAAGGGGAGGGGAGGGGGGGGGGGGGCTGAGCTCAATTCGAGATTGTCTAACATTATGTCTCCCTGAAAACGAGAGTTCAGATCTGACCAAGTGATCATTTTCCTCAAATGATAAAACCAAAAACGGTTTCTGCATTCATCTATCTAAACGAAATAAATTGGTGAGAGTTAAATAATTGTTTAATCTTCAAAATGCCGTGACAAGAGAATGCTCTGCAATTAACAGACAATTGAATTAATTAAATTAAATAAACTTGTGCAGGAAAAATTCTGAGCGTGTTCAAGAATATTATCTTAAATCTTCGCTGGTCAACTTGACATACAAGAGGAACTAGCCTGCAAAGTCGATGGTCAAAAATAGACTTAATCACATTATCTTCTGACACCAAAGTCTCTTTTCCTTGAACATTTGAAATGCACCTGGGGAAGACAATCATTGGGAAAATGGATTTTTAAAGTTCGAAGGTACAAATTTTCCCTTTGCAAGCGAAAGAGAGATTTTCTAATGTTTTGTGATTGCAGCTTTTTCTTTCTTTTTCTCTTTTTCTTTTTTTTTTTTTTAAACTTTGATTTCGCAGAGTCGGGGGTAATGACCCAATCTTGCACATAGGTGGTTCCCCTTTGTTTTCTTTTGAAAATAATGATAATAGAGAAAGGGGTATCACCGTGAACCCTTTTGTTTGGTTGTTTATTGTGTTTTGTTTTTTTTCCAAATAACGCTAGAAGTAGAAGAAAATGCCATGATCAAGTCGGGATTCCGAATAATCACATGTGTGCACATCACATAAGTTCCGGAAGCTTTCCCTACTGCTGACGTAAGACTGCAACACACATGCATAAACATACAGACATTTATTAACACAGAGAACTTGGTTCTTACACAACAAGTTGACACACACACTCAAAACTTCAGCAAACATAGACGTACCAACAGGCGGCTCAGATCTGGGCCAAATTAAATCATCTTAAATCAAAGGCTGTCGTTATAAGTGCTTACGGTCCCCAAGCGTTTTGCGCAAGTTTCGCTCACGTTTACGTACCTATCCCGAACCCCGTCCTTGTCCTTAACCCTAAATCTTATCGGATCCCTAACCCTGCCCCCTACTCTTTCAGCCGAAAAACAGGAGGAACACATAAGAAATTCTGAAGAATAATTAATTAAGTCTGTTGTTACGAGTATTTCGGGAGGCTGTCGGAAGGAGATCTCTAGCTCTGGAGACACAAAAGGCTTTAAAATACGTGCCCTTAGCGCAAAAACCTTGGGGGGATGTACGTACCTATAACAACATTCTAATTGTCAATCACCAGGTCTGTTGGATAAGATGAAGAAGCTACTGAAGTTATCTCAAATAGGGGAAAATGGGGAGTAAAAAAGGAAATATAATTATGGCGACTCTAGTTCTTGTTTGTTCCAAGTCCATTTTTTTTTTTTTTTGGCACAACTGAGAAATTCGACTTTTTATTCGTTTGCGGATTTACTATTGTGACAGGCGGGCTTCAAT
The DNA here is from genome assembly GCA_963931925.1 of Onchidella celtica. Taxonomy (NCBI): domain Eukaryota; kingdom Metazoa; phylum Mollusca; class Gastropoda; order Systellommatophora; family Onchidiidae; genus Onchidella; species Onchidella celtica. Next base: position 27,267,835 of record OZ007570.1, read on the forward strand.
AAATCGGAACTGTGGAACAGCGTGATAAGTGTCTCATTGCAATTTAAACAAAATGTCAAAAGGTGCACAATGTTAAACTTCTTCTACAAACTAAAATAATAATCTCGCTTTTCAGAAAATGGAGATAGAACAAACAAAGATTTCAGGTCGTGATTTCATGAATGATTCCGAAAACAATGCATATTAATAGCAAAAAATTCATGACGAACTGCAGAATTGTATGCTGTGCTCATCATTCTGCGCACTCTTCATTCGATCACTTCCAAAAATCAAAACAAAAATGGGGACAGAAAAAAATGTAATCGTAATGTATTAAAGTGCAAAATGGATGTGGCCACGTAATTTTTTGTCACAACCGGAGGCAGCACACAAAGTTTCATCACTGCTCATCACTTAGTCACGAATTTTTGGGTGCTTAGGTTTCACGCTCGAGCTCCATTAGAGTATAGGTAGAATGCCCATGACGTCACAGAGTTTTTGTTTTGTACTTCCGTCAAACAAGATGGCCGGTGGATCAGCTGATGAGTGTAACTTCGAGATGTGTCTAAGCGGTTAAAATGCCTGCTGGGTGCATTGCAGTTGACTGTTGTGACAGGGGTGGAAAGGATGTATCCAAGCTGGTCAGATTCCCTACCATCCGTGTAAACAAGAGAAAGGAAGTGAAAGAATTGACCGAACGTCTCCCATGTGCGTATACACACGTGTCATTGTTTACAGTAGTGAACTTTTTTAAAACTCGCCGCCGATTGGTTCGCGACGCCTTAAGTGGGTCCGGACAGACAAGATGGTGGATATGCGCATTCTACCTATTGTTCGAGAGACAGGATACTGAGACGAATCAATTCGTTATATTCCGTCCTTCGACTTGTGCGCGTATCATCGATGTCAACAGTGCAACAATTCGCATCACACCCCTTCGTGATTGAAGGAAAAAGAGTAGTACTCACCGTACTTATACGCGCGCAATTTGTGGACATGTAGTGGAAAAAATGGTTCGTCTTGGTATTCTGGTTCTCGGGTATTACTAGCTGATCCAGCAGGAGGTCAGAAAGAGTAACAACAGTCCATGCCCACGCACACCTTTACGTCTTTCTAGGCATAAAATTATGATATTTTGTAGAATTAAGGTTAGCGATCAAAAAGCCTTTCATAATTGCATTGGAGACTTGACTTCCTGTATAGTATGATGATGGTGATGACAATCACCAGAGCAATCCAGACATCGACACAAGGAAAAATGAAGATTGCATGACTTGTAATTATTGTTTTGGTTTCTTTTTGTTTTCCCTCCACATCTCTCTTCATTTCCTTACTTTGTCAACCTTTGCCCTTACTCTTATCTCATCCCAGCCCCTCCTCCTCCTCCTCCTCCTTCCTCTTTCCATACCACAGATGGAGTTTTGCGTTTATTCTCGTTTTTTTTTTTCTCTTTTGCACTCTGAAGCCGTTGACGGGCAGCCAAATGTTGGATGAACAGACAGACACACCATTGATTTCTTCAATTTATTCAATTGACAGGCTGACATCAGACGCCCCTGGTAGTGCCTGGGCCAACTCCACTCTCCGCCTCCCCCCCCCCCCCCCCAAGTCCCGCCTTCCCCCTCCCACCCCCATCCCCCACCCCATTCCAGCTCGCTCTTCTTCGTCCACCGTTCTCACTTCATTCGGTAGCTCTCATGCACGCTAACTACTGTGTTGTACTGACATGCTCAAGTAGCCCAGGCATGTTGACATGTTGATGCATTAGTCTGGCATTCTCTCCCAACTCCCTCCGCCCCTTCCAGCTTAATGCACTTGTTGTCTCTAGTTTGACGTGCCATGAATGATTAAGTGCATTCAAGACGCAACACTGATTGTGTTTTCTTCTGTCTGATATTCTCCCTCTTTCTTATCATTCCATCCATCCATCCACCCATCCATCCATCCATCCATCCATCCACCCATCCATCCATCCATCCATCCACCCATCTGTCCATTCATCCATCCACCCACCCATCTATCCGTCCATCCCTCATTCTAACCATCCTTTCATCCATCCAGTCCGCCCGTCAATCTGTTGTGGCAGAGTCTTGTGGTTATTTACTTTTCACTGTCTATACTAATGACTATTGACAATCAAATGACCGGGGCAGACCTGGGCATTGAAATGTCATAATTTGATCATTGGTCTACGTGATTTGCGTTATTATTCTTCATTCCCAACTTACAGCGCACCTGTGGTTGTGCTTGAGGCCATTCAATGTTCAACCAATTGACCAGTTCAGTTGGAATTTTCAATACTTTCCTCTTGCAACTTTCATAAATTTTACCCTGCTTACGAGGCTATGTTTGAAGATGAAGGTGCTCATTCATGCATATTTCAAGAAATGTCACCTTGTTGAGAGAAGGGGAAAATCACGACTGGCGTTTTTCGATGTTTAATCGTCTGTGTTTGCACGTTTCTGAGAATCTGATTGTGCATTCACGTGATTGGAGAGAAAAAAAAAGAAAGAGAGAGAGCGAGCGAGAAAGAGAGAGAGAGAGAAAGAGAGAGGAAGAGAAAGAGGGAGAGAAAGAGAGAAAAAGATAAAAAGGGAGAGAAATAGAGCGAGAGCGAGAGAAAGAGAGAGAGAAAGAGAGAGAGAGAGAGAGAGAGAGAGAGAGAGAGAGAGAGAGAGAGAGAGAGAGAGAGAGAGAGAGAGAGAGAGAGAGAGAGAGAGAGATCTCACATACCGTATACTTCACCTTATTTTTCAGAAAATGTCGTATTTCGCTTCGTTTCTTTCAAATTTCCACTGCTATCGTCTTTACTTCTCCGCGTTGTGCCCTAGGACCAGAAACCGTTTCTAATTACTTTTTATTTTAGCCTCAAGCAGAACCCGTTAATTTCCATTTAATGAACTAGTTAACCCCTGCGGTTACCAAACTCACAAGGCAAGAGACCTTTTGAACTTCTTTTACCAGCCAGTCAATAATTTGTCTTTGCCAAACGCTGTGAAACCAATGTCGGGTACTTTGTCTGCGGGTATATATTATGGTCGTATCTTGTCGTCATAAACGAGATCCTTCTTTCATCAGGCTTCTCTCAGCTTGAGCTGTTGTTCTTTCTTATTTCAGTACAATCTGATTCAGACGTTTTGTACAATGCGGGGAAGCTTTATCATGTTATGGAAGTCGTCAAATGTAACGATGAAATTCTGTTTTCTGGCATTCGTGCCAATTGTGCTTCTTCAACAGGTGTCAGTTGTGAGGACTTCAGTGCTTCGGGAGTTCCCAGATCATGACACAGTATGCCCCCAAGGCACGTGGAACTGACGCAGACCTCAGCTAACGAGAGGAAACAGATCGGTTTTATTCGCTGCAGTAGACAGCGGGCTCTAACCCTGACCATATTCTCAAATCTAGCCGCAATCCATAGTTTAATGAATTCACACGTGTTTTGATGGAATGTTTTGTTATTTTTGCAGCCTGTGCCAGTGGTACTTGTAACATGATATCATCGTGGTCTCATTGTGTGTTGATGAATTTGATACGACGGCCTGATGAAGTCGATCGTCAGTTAGCAGTGTATCAATCTGATGATTTTAATCACTTACTATAGACTGAGGAATAAGGAAAGGCGTGCTGTAAGATTCTACATCTCTTATCTTTATTTATGACGTATATTTCTTCAACGATATTTTCAGGGTCTCTTTGGTAGCTTACCATTTAATTGCCAAAATATAGAAATCCGCCAGTTTGTTCCGTGATTGATTAAATACGTGATTAAATAATAATGGTTGCCCTATATGGTGATTCATCCATCTGTGTCATATTACCCATTCGTCTCCTGCACAGAAGCCAGCGCTCTATTATAGACTGATTAAGTGAATTAACTGTATCCATTATCCTGAATACTGAGAGTGTGAACCGAGGGTAATTGTTTCTCACTATGACAAGACCTATTGCTCACTGGTAAGACCAATGTGACCACACTATCCTCATATGACCGTCCCGTTGGGGGCTAAGTCATCCCAGAAAATCCAAGAATTATCAGTATCATGCAGGTCTTTAAGTTTCCCAACAATATAGTTACACCACCATTATTTTCTTTCCGCGCACCGGCGCCATTTTTTCTTTCGGCCAGGTCACAACTATTTTGCCATTGACTTTTTCATTGTCTGACTGACTGACTGACTGACTGACTCACTCACTCACTCACTCACTCACTCACTCACTCACTCACTCACTCACTCACTCACTCACTCACTCACTCACTCACTCATTACATCTGTTATTCTGGCCATCCACCGAAACATGAAATAAAGCGTATACATATAGTACATCTTCACACAACTTTGGGAGAAATAATATTCTCAGGAGATAAGTGATGATACCCTATACCTTTCACGGGTTAAAGAACTCGTCACTGACTTACCTTTGAACTGCCTTAAATGTCACCCACCATCACTAGCATCTTAATGTCACCTCCCAAGAAATATAGTCAAAATATAGCAAAAAGAAAAAACTTGTATCTAGCAAAGGAAATTATACCGAAGCGACACAATAAAACGCAAAGGAAAAGGAAAGACACATCAAGATTTGGATTGATTAATCATCAAGGAACAAAAATATAACAAATTGAATCAATGATAAAACTGAACAAATAAAAAAAAAACGCAGAAAATTGTGCAAATAATATTACTGAGCTGCGAGTTTCAGACCCTGATGTTCGGAACGCAGTCCGTCCGTCAATGTATGGTGGCCCGCAGTCCTAGAAATACGACTATCTTAATTTTTATGTTCCAAGAAACACGGCTTTTTTTTTATCTGTCCAGCTTTTCACATGACTGTGGGGCTTCAGTCTCTCTTGCTGCATTTCGAAACCGCCCTTTTCATGTTGTTTTGTTTTTCCCAAGTGCTTGTCCGCCTCTCTATCTCCAAACTCCAATATAACACATTTTATGACAACATGATTTTTCAGAATGTTCATGTCATAAAAGATACAGTTTCAGCCAGTTCTATGGTTACCTTCCGGAATCATTTGATTGATTATAGCACTGGTAACAGACTTATGGTCTTGCCATCTTGGGGAAACTGTAAGAAGCCGTAGAATTTGCTGTCTAGTTCTTTTTTTTTCTGTTTTTGTTTTATGAATCTACATAAACTTATTTATTATAGGGAATGTACAAAAAAAATAAAAAAATAAATAAAAATGGCATAATGTAAAAATAAAACATATTCAGTAATAGCCAGTGGATGTAAAAAGTTTAATTTGAAAAACTAGAAGTGGGCATCGAAAGTCAGTGGTTTTTCCCGAAAGTTGTGTGACAGTCTTAATATTGTGAAGTATTGGGCCTATATATTAAAGATAATGTACATAAAATGGCATCGTGTACATATAAAAGCATATTTAGCAAAAGCCAGTGGACGTGAATTGAAAAGTGTAAAAATGTAAAAATAGACAGCGGAAGACAATGCGTGATTGTAAAGGGATAGAACAGGCTTATT